>JAOXJJ010000743.1:0-10182 GCA_025769935.1 Phoenix roebelenii
CCGTAGGGGTTAGGGATGAGAGAGGGGGGGTTGGAGGGCGGTTGCAAGGTTTAGGGATCGAGAGAGTGGGATTAGAATTTATCTCTTTTCTTGTTTTGGTTAGAGGGAATAGCCCCGATGACACTTCACGCTTTCTAAAGCATCATCGAGGGAAAATAGCTTCCGAGGGAACTGGCCTCCGACGACGGTTTTTAAAGCGTCGTAAGAAATGGAAATGTGATTGATCTCCGACTATGCTTTTGACGACGCTGATAAGCGTCGCGTCATTCTTTGCACGACACTATTTAACGCCATCATAAAATTACAACTTTTCAAAGCATCCGCAAAATTTGGCGCTACCTAGCATCGGCACATAAATGTTGGGATAGCCAACTTTTCCTGTAGTGGCTCTAATATTATTAAATAAATCTCATTATATCATTATTAATATTGGTGAAATCGATATATTATTCATATTATATAAAACTGAGTTAACATAAAGTGTTTCTAAATAATAATAGTAAGATAATATTATCATAATATCATAATATGTCACAAAACTAATATTGTATTATTCATATATTAATAATATATTATATGGCATTCTACCTGGTTTCTTCTATTTCCTATACATGACATGTATTTATCCAAACACAGGAATTAGATCAATTATTCTAATCATTCCAACAATTCTAATCATTCTAATGAAGCAAATAACATGAAGTTGATTTAATATGTTCGGCCCTTAGTTTCTCTTTTTCTTTTATTTTTTTCATTTTTATGTTTGGCAATGAGAATGTTAACGGTTGGCTTAACAAGTTCATATCCAGGTTAAAAGAAAGAAGGCTCACCTACACTATAATTACTTCTGTTCAAATACCAAGATCCAAGATTTGAATCCAGAGCATCTGGCTGATAGTCAAAGGAGTATGACCACCGGGATAAGTCCTAGTTCATCCCAATCCATATATAGTTATAAGGTTCTAAAACATAAATCCATGCTCAGCCTATTTAATTTATATCAAACAATACTGCCAATCAGACATACAACGAAAAAATAAAAGAAAAAAAGTATGAAAAGATCACATAGAATAAGATCAAATTTACCTTCAAACATATTATCATAATCATAATAAATTAGAAATTTAGGATATATTACAATCATATGCTAATTAAAAATAAACTAGATAATATGTCATCCCACATTCCAAAATCTTGTGGCCAGCCGAGTCTATCAGTCTCCATAATCCCTTTTTTTACTAAATGAACCCAGCCATATAGATACAATCAGAGAAACTATCAATACCGTTTGGTCTGGGAGCTGATCGGTTCCGGGTCAACTGAACCTATTCATTTTTAAGCTGACCGATCCCAGGTCCTATTTAATCCGACTTAAATTTGAAAGAAAAAAAAAAAGTCAGATTTTGCCACTCTTACTTTCAGCCAAAACAGCTTCGTGTGTTTAATTCTGGGTAACTATATTAAATGAGCCCTACACCCAATGGCAAAAACTCACACAGAAGTGCTGCAAATTAATTAGCAGTTAATGAACAGAACAGGCTGCACTTGGTATCTTCCTCACTAAAGCTAATTCATCTAGAAAAGAAGATGAACCCAGGCCAATGATAATAGGCAGCATGCAAATCTAAGCTCAGGTTTAGCTCACTCACTAGCTAGAAGTGACCAACCTGAAATTGGACCATGTCTTGAGCTGAGAGATTGAACACCCTCTTCAAATGACCAAGTCAGACAGATCAGCCCTAAGCATGTTTGCAGCATGCTTATCTAAGTTCATGATTCTAACAACTTATTAGTAGCTGGGAAATGCATTAGTTCTAAAGAAATAATGACAAGTGTGAACAAGTGGATGAAACTAGGAACATAAAAGAATAAAAAAGATAATGAATTAATAAAAGGGGAAAAAACAAGAGTATGTCAAGAAAAACAAGTTGACTGATGGAACAATGGTAGGAAACATTGTATAACATGCTTCTCTGTTGTGCCAATAGATAAAATTTATTAGGCACAAATATAATTGATCATAGCTCTAAGTTACCATATTTTAAATTTGTTTACTAAAAGTTGAATGCTAGCCTTGGTAGCTAAATAATCTGAATCATAAGAATACACCACGTCGACTTGCCAGTAAGTACATTTCCTTCAACTCTCCTGATCTAATCACATGATAGCTTCCAAGCAAACTAATCTCTTCAGTGCATGATTGTACCTTCACCGTCTCACATCTTATATTGTAATTATATATCATTTATTTATAGAGAGGTACATGCAAGTACATTGAAAAACTATGAAATTTCAACAGGTTTTGGATTTTTATTTTAATTATTATTTTCATAGTCTGTGTCTCTTATACAACCTCTCACTTTCTCCATTCATATAACTTCCCTTATATAACAATATAATATCTTTTCTTTAAAAGTCTCAACGTTTCATACCAAGGAGAAACAAAAGTTTCGAATTGAGTCGTCAAATGCAACTTAACGACACAAAATGTGCAAGAGACAACCGTAAAATTACTTATCTATGCATCTTCACTTCCAGATAACAAATGCTTTTCAATTATCATGCAGGTGTTATAAAGAAGGTGATATGCCGCCAGCTATACCACCATCTTCAGACATATCTATCATATTTATCAGATTTTCAGTCCAATTCATTTACCATATATCTATGAAATAAAATCAAGTATATTTTCTCCTTCAAAAGAGTTTTTTTCCTTTGATTCAATAGAGGATTTCATTCTTATGCTTTCTTATTCATAAGAATTACGTAATACATATCCTTATAGCATTTATCTTCTGCAAGTAGAATTAATGCAGTGCTCTAATCTGAATTATGACATTCTTCTGTCATCATGCCTGCTTTTTAGTAGCAGGAATCTTCTACCTAAGGTGATGGAACTACTTTAGAAACTCCTCAGAATCTTGATTCCGCACTCCTTTAATGCTTCCTTATGATATCCGATTGTCCGCACCTGCACCCACTCCCGTTCCCATACCAACTCCCAATTCTGGCAACTAAAGGCTGCCTAACAAACGAACCCATCATCCCAGTAAAATGTTTCCTAAATATTTAACCATTCTATAGCCACCTATCTCCTGATCCCTCCGCCTGAGTATTCCTGATATCTTGAAGCCATGTGGCCTCATAATTTCCTCTATCACCTATGCTACACTCAACCCCATGTTCTCTTAGTTTTAAACAACTTTTCAGTTTCTCTATGCACCCATAGCCTCTAAATGGCATGCAACAAATGGTCATGCATTAAGATATCACGATTGTTCTCTCCCTATGGCAACCTTCATGGTTCCTATATGGGAGGAAAAAGGAAAATATGCCTGAGTCATAACCTGAAGTTCCCAGACCTGGCTGAGCTATTTTGCTCCATAAGTTTTCCATGCACAACTGTTCTCCAGGAATACCTCCTGAAAGACCATCTCCCAAAACATCTGGAGCATGGTAGCCAGGACCAAATCAATATTCGCTACTACATTATTATGAAGAAACCAGTTGCAGTGCAATCCATGAAGTCAAACTAAATTGTACATCAGTCAGAGAAAAAACTAGTATTTTTGAAAAATCATAAGATCCAAATTAATTGGGTGAAGTGTATGTCAATAAAGATAGATTTACACCTCATTGTTTAATATATTACTGTTAAAAGCAAGTAACTATGTAAAGTGCAAAAGAAATATAGTTTGCTAAATCCTTAAGTAATAAGATTCAAAAATAAACAGATCCTTGATAAACAAATAGTCAGTGAACCAACAAAGACTTTTACAAGCAAACAGAAACAGTCGTAAAGTTTGACTGCTTCATTACTTAAACCTCAAAAGCACTGGAGGAATACTAGATACTTGTGGAAAGGGATGGAGAATTACAATTCAAGCTCTGCCACTCCATTCATCATAGAACTCTGCTAAGAAATCCTGCATGAACTTGTGCCTTCTCTCTGCTCTCTCTTTACCAGCCTGAAATTTTTCAGTTAGTGAATCCCAATAAAGAGGATTTTGCATGTTCTCCAAATCCATGCAAGCACATATCCTACACTATAACAAAGAAGAATGACACTAACACAACATCATTGTCAGTTCTAAAATTGATAACTAGCCATAAGCACGGTAAAATGCAACATGAGAATAGCTTAATTTTCAATTACAACTTACGGATAGAGGCAGCTGCTTTTCTTTTTGAAGATAGAAAGGTGGAGCCCAAAAATAACAAATGATGCTAGAAAATTACTACAGAACAAAAGATAGACTTCAATTTAGAAGATTATACAAATATCATATGCATATGCACATAAATACATATATAATTAAAATTAAATGATGCATGCCATTTGATTAGGGCTTTTTGGACATAAATTGAAGTGCTAATGAACCAAGAAACATCACACTTCATATATCTGTTTTCTGAAATCAATAGCCTTATTCACTTTAACAGCTCATGCAAATATTGAAAATGAATCCTATATATGAGATGCAATACCTTTTAAAACTAATGTATTGGGGGATACTTGAAAAAATCTTCATGCAAACTTCCCAATATGTTGTTAAAGCTATAAAATTCTCTGTACTCTGTATTCTGTAGTATATGTAGCAAGTTTCATGTTTGTCACTTATCTACCTTTGTCTTCATCAAATCCTTCAGTTTGAGAAGTTTCTCATGGAAATGATTAATTGTAGTATGCTTTCCCTCTTTCTTCGTATATGCTTCCTTCGATAAACCCTGTCGTAGTAATATCTCAGGATCATGCAGTATGTGGTTCTTACTTCCACCAAATGTGAAGCATCGAGCAATTCCTGAAACAAAGCAAATTAATTCATACATGCTTATGCAGAAGAAATGCTCTGCATAGTAAATGGCTTAGTTTCTGATCCAAAAAAAAGGGTTCATAATTAGAAGCACACACTATACCTGTTATCAAGCCCATGACATTCCTTATGGGTCATTCAAAATGTCCGGGAAACTCCATGTAATTGTGAAGTGTATCACCCCAACAGCCAAGTAATACGACAGATGATCTACAGACTTGTCGCCTGACAGAAGACATATACGGCTTTCTACTCCAACTAAGTATGCAGGCTAATTAAAATTAAATACTAAACCTATTTAATGATTCTGCAGAAATCTATTGTGTTCATTCATTTGGAGGAAGAGGTTACCAATTACCAAGAGCTACAAACAACTTCACATAACCATAGACATTGTGAATTAGCAATCTCTCACTAAATTTTAAAATCAACATGGTAAAAGGAAAAACCTTACTCCATGTCAGTGGAGTGACTGGTAGGAATGCACAGCTTCAAAATTTTTACATATGTGTAAACAACATCAAAGCAACCAAGCATACCAAACGGGAATTAAGCCATTGCACATGAGGACACATTAAAAAGATGAAATAATTTATAGCACTAAACAAGTTCCAAGAAAGAGGATACCTTAGCAAGCAATACATGAGATACAAGAAGGTTTATACTAGTACCATGCAGCAAATTAAAGCTGGGTGAAGCTGTGTTTCTCGTTGAATTTGAGAACTAGTCATTATAAAAATTAAGAGATCCTCACATTTGAGTGGGAAATGAAGTTAATATAACAATAACCATAATCATTAAACCAAGGTTCGCCGTCTCGGTACCGGACCCCGTACTGGTGCCACACTAGCATTGTATCAGTACAGTATAGTACGGGGTCCTTTTGGCGTATCGAGTGTCGGTACGTCTTCCGTACCGGGCACCGGTACCGAACTAGTATGGTATGCTCCGTATCACCTGGTTCAGGCCGGTATGGCAAACCATGCATTAAACCATTCCCAACTATTGAGGTATAATCACCAAACCATTTCTGACTATTTGAGGTTTTCCAATTATTTCTATTTAGAACACAACCTGTAGTATTGTAGCAAGACTTTCCATGTCCTTTTAAACAACTTCCACACTTGTTAGCTTAATTCTTCACCTATGAACCCATAGGAAAATAGAGTACCTTTTCTTACTGATTCGTTATTAGATCTATGCTGTACATGCCCGTACATATCAATTTTTTGTCATCACTTCATTTATACAATTGGTGCAACACCTAGAGTTCTTCTAGTATACTCATTCCTGATACCCTTCCTCATTTCTCTACACATCCAGCTCAACATTCTTATGTTTTCTATAGTTAGCTTGATTTGTTGAACCCTCTTTATTGCCCTGCATTCCTAGCCACAAAACAGCAACCAAGTTAATGTAAGCACATAATATGAAACTAAAGAAATGAAATTGTCAAGGTAGATGTGAGCTGAAACCAGAAAGAAAATGTTCAATTTTTGAATAAGATAAAGCAAACCTAGAAATTTTATTACTAAAGGATAGTACTAACCTAGAACCAACTGAGATGGTAAAATCATGCATGGCAAGACTAAGAAGCTCAAGAAGGTTTGCAATTGACTGGAAGGTTATTTTAAAAGGATAGACCAATAGAGAGGATAGGCTGGATGGAAGTTTTGTGGAAGAATTTCTAAAGCTTGCATGAACAGAAAATTATCCCTTGACACAGATGGATGATGAAAAGGACTGGAAACTTCATGTTGACATGGAAAGAAAGGTCTTGCAACATTAAGATAAACTTTTGTATTTCTAGGTGAAAATGTGATTTTACATAGATAAAACATTTTGTAAGAGACATCTGAAAGGAAACTGATCTAAGTAGATATCATTAAATAAGATGATGTAAAAGTAGTGATGCATCGTATGAGAGAATTTTTGCACTTAACAACAAGAATATACCTGTAAGTATATTGGGAAAACTAGAAATGAAAGGTGGTACAAAATTTAAACGTTATTCCAGTTATTCCAATGAAATATCATTAATAATCCTTTCCTATCAAGAAACATACACTGCTCAAAAAAATATGGCATCTAGTGTTCAGCTTATAACAGATAAATTTTACTTGTAGGTCCAAAAAAACTTACCAATAGCACCAATTGCATCAAGACGGTCAGCATCTTGTACAACCCCAAGTTCAAGAGAAGAGTTGACAAATGATAACGGTGCAACTTCATTTTTGAAACCTGAAATTGGAAGTTACAGAATTAAATTTTTATTTAACAAAAACTGTCAACAGCAAACACAACTGCAAACCTAATTTTTTATTTAAAAGGCACCTATAAAGAGGAATGAAAATAATGGGAATATTACTTAACAAAGGAAAAAAAGATTTACAAGCACTTGATAAAAAAGGGTTGCATAGGTAGGACAAATGTCCCCGTTCCGAAGTTGCATAAAAGCAAAAATAGAAAAAAAAAAAAAGGAAGAAGAGGAAAGGTCATAGTGCAACAGTAAGGTTGTTCCATTGTGACTTAGGTATCGCAAGTTCCAAACACTCTAACCCTCCCCAAACACCGAAGTGGAGGAAGCCTCATGCATTGGGACACCCTCTTTTAAAGAAAGGAAGAAGAAAGATGACTGTACAGGAATGCAAGTCCAAGAGAAGGCCCTAGGATATTACTTGATCTTGATGCTCCAAGTACCTTGTTTCCATATCAATGGGATAATGTCAGAAATGAGTAGATACCATATACTGAAAAACTGAAAGAAGAATCCCATTACAAGAGACAAGGAAAAGGAACTTGATTTGGGGGGATGGGAGAGTGGGAGGGGCTTGGTTTGTGAGGGGGTTTCTAAAGGGTGAGGTGGGGGATTAATTCAATTGTACCAATAATAATTATTCATGTTATATAAGAAATATTATATGTTCCAGTCCCTCCATCAAATCCTATTCCAACTCTTGAATTTAAAGGAAGAGCAAAATGATGTATGCTAAATAGATTGGCTGTTAAGGAAGATTTATAGGAAAACTGAGTTTTCCTATAAATGAAATGGATTACTAGAGAATATGCAAATGCTTTTACAAGAACAAATGTAAAGACAATTGCAACCTATCTACCACAAAAATCAGGTCCTCTTCATATCACTTCCACTATTTTTCTACAAATAGAAAATTAGAATCTGAGGCAGAAAACATATTTTTTAATTTGCTTCTATTTGCTTTTGAAATTTATTTCTGTCATTTCTGAAAATTTTGAAAGTGAATTTTCTTTTGGTTCGTTTTATGAAAAACTGACATCATGCCTCCATCACGTGCACAGCAAAAGCTACCACCATCACCATCACTGCCACCACTATAGCCAAAGTATCCACCTTTCACCATCACGACCGCTGCTGCCACCACTACCACCCATCATACCAGCACTGCTGGTTGATGCTGCCGCTGCATTTTCAACCATCACAGGTACAATCCACCACAACTGCACATCCACGGTTGTCTTCTTATTCACGACCAACACCACCATAGCTGCACTACCATCACTTGCATCACAACCACCCATGCCACAAGGCACCAATAGTTGCCATCTCCACTGATCTCACAAAACATATTATATTGTTTTCTAATTTTAAAAATGAATAAGAAATTGTATCCGATATCGATCATATATGATGAAAATGAAAAAGGAAAGAAAATGAAAGGCTAGAGCAAAGCCCCATGCAAACCCAGTTTCTAAATTCCTTCAAAAACTAACAGTATCTGCATACGACTCCCAAAAAAGGATTAAGGGGTTGCATGCATGGCCTGTGCCAGCTAGGATCAACATGGCATGTGTCATTCGATGCTGGCTCTTGGCACAGGCATGGTTTGGCGCACATAAGCAAAGATCATTTTGGGCATTTTTACAAACTGTGGTATTTTTAATGTATCCCTAATCTTGTTAAGAATTGTTTCATACATCAAAACAAGAATTTAAAGCTAAATAATGTCATGCAATCAAGAAATGAAGCACATGCGCATATCGAATATTGTACAACATATCCTTTAATCTAACATGAAATCCTAAGAATGCATCCGTTATCATAACTTATTCTTTAGGAATCCTACGATTTAAAGAAGGGAAAAGACAAGGTTTTTCAACAAATGGTTCGGGTGGCTATTCAAAGGTCTGTTCCCTGATTGAGAAAGTGAGTCCAGCAAAACCTAATAAAGGGTCATAGAAGCCAACTGTTTTAGGAGGTGTTTCTGGACTGCAGATTGTTTAAGAATAACAGTCAGCCATGGACCTTTCTCTTCTTATCTTATTCTTCTTATTCCTTCCCGACTCTGCTTATCTTTGTTCTCATTACTCTTATTCTACCGTTTATTTCTCTCTTGGTCTCTCTTCTATCCATATCTATGCATACAATTTTCCCCTTTTGCTGTGAGATAACAGCTTTTTACATGGCAAATTACTACTAAAAGTGAAAACTATATAACATTTGCTTACAATGGGTTTTACAGCACATGAAATGATATTCTCAAAAATTTAAAAACGTCTTGTACTACTCATGAACATTTTATAAAGTAAATGATTCTATAAGCTATTATTAGAAAATTAACTTATTTTGAAGATTAATGATATATTGATTAGTTAATCATGGCTTATTAATAAAACATTCAAAAAATACAAAGCTTATGATGTAATTTGGTACTATAAGTGTTGATTTTGTTGTTATTGTTTTTGCCACTTACTTTTGCATGAATCAATAACATATGAATCAATCTGAAGTAATGTAACCTTGGAATATGTGAGCTCTATCCAAAAATTGAAAAAAAAAATCTATATATCTTTTAACTGTCAAAAGCATATGAATAGCCAAGTATTGTTACATGTCAAACTTGATGGACAAGCTTTGTTGGTAATCATTAGGAGAAATCAACTTATTAGAAGTGTTTCCTGTGTTCCACAAACACATCAAGCTCCAAGATTCCATGTCATATATATATCCAAGTCAAATACATACTAGACACTTGGATACTTGTCATTCTTTTTTAGCTGCAACAATGGGTCAGACCCCCCACAATATTGCTAACTATGAACTTTTTCTTCTTTTTCAAGATTGGTCATGAATTAGAAAAACCAGACATCCTTGTGCACGAGGGTCCCACCACTATGGGATCCAGGAAGGGTTAAATGTGCACAGCCTCAACTATGCATGTAGAGAGATTATTTTCATATTTTTGAACCTGTGATACCCAGGTCAGAAAGAAGCAACCTTACCGTTGCACCGAGGCCCCTATAAAAATAACTCCGGAAAATGTTATTTTTCGAAATCCTTGAGCTAATTGGAAACTTTGGATAAGAAACCCTAAAAAGTAATATCTTTTTT
>JAOXJJ010000743.1:17408-30207 GCA_025769935.1 Phoenix roebelenii
ATTCTCCTTCCTACGCATGAATCCACCCTTAGATCGCACAATGATCGTATCAAGATCTATATAGATGAATAAAAATATATAGATTGCTTTGAGATTTGTGCAGGGATGATCCAACGATTAGCATCCATCATCGAAAGATACAACCCGAACCATTTTAAATATACCCCGACTCTTAGCCACAGTTCTTCTCAATCCTTTTCACCTTGCTCCCTTTTGGATAAAACATCCCAGGCCCAGAATTTAAAATATATTTTAAAGCATCCCAATCTAAAAGTGAAATTTGTGGTCTAACTATATCATTAATATAAATATAGATGGATACAAACATGGTCTCATCAAGTTGAGTGAGCCCTTTAGGAATTTTCATTCTTTCTGTTTCCTTGCTAGTTTAAAATATGATTTCTAATATTTGATTTCCAAATAAAAAATGATATATTAAAATGACACATTAAGTTCTTGGCGTGCAAGAATACTAGACCTAGACCCCATCCACTGGCTGCCTATGAAATCTTTGACCAGTGCAAAGGGTACTATAATATGATAGATGCATGAGAGGAGGGAGAGGATAAATTTTATATCATATTAAAAAAAAATGATGTATTGGACATAGATTGGTTCCGCTGGGTTGGTTCAGCTGAAATAATGCAAAACAATGAGCTAATATATGTATATATATATATATATATTCCACGGTTAGGAATCAAGTGTGTTAGCGGTCTTTTTCGGGGCTTGAGAACAAGGGTTTTGATCCATCGATTGAAGAAGAGAATAGTAGGAATTTACCCCTCTGGTGTATAACCATATATTATTGTAACACTTTTAAAGGGCTTGGTTTTGGCTTAATCGAACGAAGCGTGCAAGCCAAACTTAGTAGCACCTATGCTAGTCCGCTACTGAATGATTATGATATGCCATCTCGAGAGATTATTCTATATATATATATATATGGATATATATGAATATATAGATAGATAGAGAGACAAACAGATAGATAGAATAGATTAACATCAGATTAGTAAATTTTAAGGGCATCGGAAGAGAAGCAAGAGACAAACTAAGTCTGACTTACATACTTTTATATAACGATATGAACATGTACATGTATAAGCAATGAAACAATTGTGCTGAACAATTAAATAAAAAATATATTAATAATGATGATGGCGATGCTTAGTCTAAGAAAGAAGCAGCAGCAATGGATATGGCATCACCTCTCACGTTGCACAAGCTTGCTCGGAGGGCAACAAATACTAATTGCCGTGGACTTGGTTTATATATGCAGATTGATTTAGATGACCAAGTGTAAACATTTTCTAGCAGTGACTATAGTATAAATTTTATAGGCAGTGGTGGCAACCGATTTGGCGTGAATAAGCCAAAGACAACAAACAAATGACAATTGATTAAGCCAAAAAGGTAGATAAGTAAGAAAGATGAAATGATTTGCTTCTTCAGAATTGAGCGATGACATTTTGGTCAAATTAAAAGATATATATATATATATATACATACATATATATGTATGTATGTATACATACACACATATATACATACATACATACATACATACACACATACATATATATATATATATGTATATGTATATGTATATGTATATGTACGCATATATATATATATATATATATATATATGCATATGTATATCGAGATTGGGTGGGTGTTCAGTCTACTGCAACTATGACCGCCATCGGAAATTATACATTGGATGGATGCTCGAGTATTGAGAAGAAAGGACGCGTTCAGAGGCATGTGCTTCAGGAACAAAGACAGCCTATCTAGATGCTCCAAGCCGAAGCCATTCTATAATTTATTTCTCCGCTGACCTAGTCCAGTAATCTATATCAAGTGGTGATGAAGCCCATTCTAAAATGAAGTACCTGAGATTATATATATATATATATATAAAGAGGGAGGTTTTCTGTTGGTCTACACACTATGGTCTACCATTTAGAGCTGCAAAAAAAAATTGTGATTACAAACATATTAACATGAGCTTAGAGTGATTGCTTGGATTTGGCTAGGTTGTCCTTGCATAATTTATTGATTTTGGAACTGATTTGGGCAAAATTCAATCCAACAAGACCCCGACATCTCGACTTATATGTGGATCCAACGTACTAATTTTGGAAGTAGCTAACAAGTTTAGCCCCCAACCCAGATTTGTGTCTGATAATAAAATTGAGAAAGAACTGCAAGACTTGAGCCGAATTTTAGGTTTTAACTTGATCCAAATCATATCCTGACGAAAAAAGCAAGACAGGTTAATTATAAAATGGGGTTTTTGGTATTTTACAAAGGGAAAGGGAAATCCCTTGGCCGAGGCAATCGTTTACCTGAGGAAGTTTTATGCAATAATTACATTCTATGAGGGGTTGTGTTAAAAATTGTTATCTTAGTTTTGAACTATCTCTGCATTCAGAATGCCGGTACTAGTACAGTTATAACATGCATTTTTACACATATTCCCTCATAAGATGTAAAGATTATATAATGCATAATAATTAAAGTTTGATTGAATAAAGCAAATAATCTTCGAATTGATTCTTTTTTGTTGCAAATCTTCGAATTGATTCACTATGAAAATATAATGCACTGAGACACAAAGGCCACAGAGATCCAATATTCATGTATTTATATATTACCCTACCTTGCTCTCTGACTTCAATATTTGTCATTCTTATCTGTATTTGTCTTGTGACCATTGATATATATATATATGCACTTAACCATGTTATCTTTATGGTTACACTCAATGTGATATCAGAACAAGGTAAAATCAATTACATGTATTTAAATCAAAAGGCAAATTAAGGCTGGAAATTGCTTTCAGTTTGGCTTTAAATCTCTAGCTGGTTCCCCTGGTCACAATATAAAATGGTAGCAAATGTCAATATCCTAACTTCCAAATATGAAATTAGAGCGGCAGTTAATGGAAAACGATCGTTTTAGTTTACATCTCTAAATTCTCACATCCATAGACTTTGGGAACAAGGGAATATGTGCTTGACTTAGACCTTGTAAAACCTTGTTTACTTGGTCAACTAAGCTACATTTGTATCATAAACTATATTAATCTGCCCTCTTTCTCTAGGACCAAAGTACCCAATTGAATAATTTATCATTTGGACCTAATTGAATCCTTCCCAAATGCTCCTGCCTCTTTGATAGTCATCAACACACCCAATATTGACATGGAATTAAAAAAAAAATCTAAAAAGATATTCATTTATGCTTTCTAACATGTCTTGCACTTAGATTCTGGTCTGTTACTGGCAAATAAATCTGATTGCTCTTGAACGTTATAATATATAACATTGACAGTATCCACCATTTGAACCCAGGCTACACCTAACACTGTTTTTGCTTGGTTGACCGAATAAGTTGCTGCAGGATTGGTATTCATTGGTGAATGCATGGGATTGTGGCAACCTAGTGATGTTTCGTTAAACTGATTCCAATGTAGGTTTTTTTAATGGTAATTTTGTTTTGCGTAGCCGCCAAGATACTTCTAGTTCATGTGGCTGTGTCCAAGCTTGGAATCGATAATGTCAATGTGGTTAAAATTTTTTTGTTCACCTAATATTGATAAAGGTTTTTAAAGTTCTTAATTGTACTCGTAAATTGGAATTGGATTTTGGCATTGTAGAGAATTTGTTTGTGCAATAAAAAAGAAGAATCGAATTCTTCCATGTTAAATGAATGATCCTTAGTGCAAATAATCTGGTTAAAAGGTCATGTCTAGCTTCTCCTAATTGTGTTCTTTGTTATAGTTGTGAGAAATCTGCTACCTATGTATTTTTAAAATATGATTATTTAAAGAGAATCAAGTCTTCCATGTGAATTGGTTGGGAGATCTTATAGCAACTATTAATTGTTTGGTGAAAGTTATGGCAAGAAAGAAACTCTAAAATTTCTCTCTGGTGCTCAAAAGTGAGTCTTGGTTATTGAAAAAAATTAAAACCTATTTGACTACCCTGGAGTTTTGTTGCTCTCTAAATTCTCCTTCCAGCTAGATAAGTTCAAGTCTCTATTTCATTTAGCTTGCTTTTCCTAAGCTTTTCCCTCCTCTTCTTCTTCATCATCCTCTTCTCTATACTTATTGTCTTGTTTCATCCTTCTTCCGTTATTAATTCCAGGTGTGCCTCCTCTTTTGTACCAAAAAAGAATAAAGAAAAAGGAGCTAACCAAGTGACCACATCAAGTAGGGAAATCAAGTAGTGGCAAATTATATATGTTTATGTGATAAAGATTAAGTACCAACCAAAATACTTACATTATAGGGACATTTCAGGTCTGCAGGCTTCCCAAGGATCACTATTGCACTCCAAAATAGAACCCAAAAAAAAAAAAGGCCAGTCTTCATTATGTTAAATTGAAAATTTGTTTTCATGCATCTTGTAGTTAGGAAGAACTACAAGATAATGGTAATGTCTAGTTCATTCAAGGGATGTTGTATAAAGGAAAGAAGAACAGTCATTTAACTTTTCTACTGTTATTTTATAATATTTCATTATAATCAAACATTTGTCCTGGTTTCTTCTTAAATTTAATGGATCATATTTTGGATAAATAACATGATAATATTTTAGTTGTTAATCATTATCTTTTGGTATAATGACGAATGAATATATAATTATTAATTGATTTCGGACGGGCGAAGCTAGAAATTTATCAGGAGGGGCAATATACACACCTACATCTTAAAAGCTTTTGTACATATTTATCAAAATTACGTATATTTTTTATTGGAGTTCTTCTAATTACACTCATACATGAAATTAATAAAGACAAGTACGGCCATCAGCCAATCATGTATTAATTATCTCAACAACTTATTAACAAATAAAAAAACAACTAGCTTCCATTTTAATTTTTGATTCTTATTTAAGCAATATGAGATGAAGAATTAAATTTGAAGATAATTAAGGATAAAAGTTTCTAAAGAATCTCTGTCATTCTTTATAATTCTAGCAACTTGTTTTCGTTTTTCCGACAAAACTTTGTTATAAAAGAAGTTTTCTTTTTCGGTAATATGCAGCTATTGTTAGTAATATGAAGTTTTGCTAGTTTGGAATGAGAGAGAGAATTTAGCTATATATTTTTTTTTATAGAAAAGGATTAATTTTAGATTGGATTATGAGAACAGAGGACTGTTATGTTCTAAAATTTTTGCAGTGAAAAGGAGAGTTAGTTGGAGAGAGAGAGAGAGAGAGAAAGAGAGAGAGAGAGACGTGGGAAGGAAGACGGAGATCATCCAAGGGCTCATGCTTTGAACTCGAAGGGAACGTCGGCACCACCTTGACGAACCGAGGGCGTTTTTGGAAACACATCGCGTTATCCGGGTTGGGACACGGAGACGCGTGAGAAAGGTTCTTTTTATTAGTCGTTGTGGTAGTTTTCTGACCCACTCCCCTCTATCGCAAGTCTTCCCTCCACCACCATTGGCCTTCGTTTCATAACTACTCTTAGATAAGTGACTTTTTCCCTCTTTATTCATCTTCTTTTGCTTGCATCCGTCCTCCGGCCATGGATTCCAAGGAGAACTCCACCTCCAAAACACGTCGCCGGAGGCGATTTTCTTGGATTTCGTCATGCTTCGGAGGGTCGCCGTTGTCGGATTCCGGCAGCACCGAGGCGCCGGGCTCCCGTGTCGTCAAAGCTTCTCGGTTCTCTTGCTTGAGGTTTCGGGCCAAGAAGAGGACCGTGCCGGTGGATGCCGTGGCCGATGCAACCCCCGGAGTTGCACCGAAGGAGAAGCCGGCGTCTGCGAAGAAGAGCTTCTTCCAGAAATTTAGGAAGGTAAGCCATCCATCCAATCTTTAAGATATTTTTCTTATCAAATTCTAGCTTTTCTTGTTCTTGTTATTCTTATCATGTTGGAGAAGGAATAGAAAGAATAATTGTGATGAAAAATAAGAAGAGAAGAGAAAAGAGTCTCGATCTAGGGTACATCCGTACAGGGTCTCATTAAAGAAACTTCGCTTTTGTTCAACGCTCTCCTCCCAACGACTGAGATCGATGTCTACCGTTGATCGAGGCGAGATTCATGTGAGAGGGTTGCGTTCTTGCTCGATCCCGCCGGGATTCGATGATGAACGGCGAGAACGAATCACGAGGGATTAAAAGGAAAAATCTAAGAAGCCTTCCGCTGGACGTCGTGTTCTTGACCCGGACAGCGTGTACTCAGGATTTTCCAACCGTTTGTTCTACCAAACGGTTGGAGTTGATCTGTTTGGCCAAAAAGAGACCACCATGGAGGGACGGGGGTAAATGGCTGCTTTTAAGATCTATGCAGGCTGATGAATGTAGGAGTTTGGAGGCGGGGTTAAAAAATAGAAGGTTGATCATTCTTTTCGTGCAACAGATACAGCCTGAATTAGTTATGGAGGTCCCATTTTGGTCTAAAATTTAAATTTTTTTTTTTTGGTACAACGGTTGCTCATACAACTCTAGCATGAGTACAGCTAATAGAGTCAAGAAAAAAGAGATGGCATAAGTGAAGAGGGGGCTACAAAACCTATCCAAAAGATCTTTCAAGAATGGTGAGTAGCGAAGAAGGCAATCTAGTCTGCAGCTCTATTCGTCTTTCGATATACATGGGTAGCCTGAAATGAGCCATAATTTTTCGCCATCCTCCTGTGGAACCAAAACTAGAAAAATCGAGAGATGAAGTCAAGATCAAACTATCCACCATCAAAATTCGAACCTGATCCCCTCCACTTGAGAGAGAGAGGAAGAGGGATGCCGACCACCTCAGAAAAAGGCTGGTTGGGAAAATATCTTCTCGATCTACGACTTCGTACACTATTTTCATTAATGGACTTATCCTAAGACCTTATTATCTTAAACACATTGTTGTCATGGAAGTATCTCACAAGTAATGTCTGTTACTGTTAGCTGTTGGATTCTTAGGGCATGATTATATTATATTTCCTTATCACTGAAACATATCTATGAGCTGATACAGCTGCTTGTTTAAGGTCAGTTCCCCTTTGTCTATTGCTTTTTTTTTGAACATACCATGAGTGCAATGCTTCGAATTTGACCCCAGCAATCGGCTTTTCTAATGGATAGGACTACAGTTTTTAAATGGTAGTTGTTAGTGGTGAGCTAAGGGTTTGCAACTTTTTCTCTTTGAGCCATGCTACATAAACCCACAAGGATTATCCTTAAAAATCAAAGGTAGCGCAAGTTTTTGGTGGGGAGAGGGGAGGAGAGAGTTGGATGCCATCATGAATGTTAATATTATTTTGTAGATTTTTGATAGTTTAGCTTTTTGTTCCTTTTGTTTAATGAAGAGTCATCTCTCACATCCTTTTCTCCCAAAAACGACCACCAGTTAGATTAAAATGGGATCATATAATATGCTACATGTTTCTTTCCTCTTCTAGCCCAATGATTTAAAATAAATTGTAAAAAGATTATTCTTATATCTTAATGACAAAAGACAGAGACTTAGATTGACTGAATCTCTTCTCTCCTGAAACAGGACAAGATCAGTGAGAGCCGCTCTTCGCCCCACCACCACCACCAACCCCAGTTTTCTGCAGCAAAGCCCGACGTCACCGAGGAGCCACACAGCCTCCAGGTTCGCCATGTTGCCTCCAAGTGTGATGCCCGCAGCCAGCCAGCGTCACTCTACCGGATGCGCGACGCAGCCCGGACCGGCACCCGGACGAGCCACCCCGGCTCGCCTGAACCCGGCCACCGCACCGTCTCCGCCGCAATTCTGCGCAGCTCCAACCTCAGAAAATCCTGGAAGAAGTGCAGCGAGACGATCGGATATAGTATCGACTCCTGCGTCGGGCTGTCGGTGCTCGCCGTGGCGCTCACTCTGACGCTTCTACTCGGCCGGGCCTGCGCCATCGTTTGCATGAGTGCATGGCTCTACCTCCTGCCTCGATTCAGCGTGGCGACAACCGCGGCGAGGATTGCTGTTAGCAGGAAGGGCGATGGTGAGATTGATATGAGCTCGGAGGAGCACAAGAAGAGAGTGGTTCTGATGGGTTTGCTGCAACGTGAAGGCCGGCGGCCGCCATCGGTGGCAATTCGGGCGAGCACGCGATAGGTAGAATCCGCCCTGCATGCAATGGCTGGAAAGTGGCATTTCTTTTATCTTTTTATATCTTTATTTGTGTAGTCCTTTTGGATTTTGTCATTTTAGCACTATTTATTTAGTTTATGTACATAATACTTCCAGCCATAGTGCATTTGAGCCAAGGGACGATGCGTAGGCTACTGGCCCTTCCAGGGTGGCCAACACGTATCCAAGTTTCCCGTTCCAAATGATAAGTGGAAGGTAGTGTTCACAGAGAGGAAGAAATACATCTCTTGTAATCCGAGGAGAATGATATGTTTATGTGGGATGAATCAAAGAGATATATAGATAAAGTCTGTCCAAAAAGTACATTCGCTTTTTGCATGAAGCGTTTTTTTCCCCCTAATAATATGCTTTATTGACTATTATATCTATGGGCTCAAACTTTCTTTCCCAAACAAATAAGTATAGTTTTGAGAATCATGCGATGACTTGGGGCTAACAGATTGCAAGTTGGCTGTGATGGTGAAATGTACATGGTCGTACTCTGCTCATTAAGTTTTTTACCTTCACTCTGTGGGCTATGTCATAATCTCATTTTCGCAAGCAGAGAAGTTGAGACCATGGTCTGCCATACCGATCCGTACCGGCCCGGCCTAGAACCGGTACCGGATCAGCGTAGAATCTGGTACCGGTAGTTTATTGTTGAAAAATCGGTTCGGACCGGTACGGGACCGGTTCGGACCGGTACGGGACCGGTTCGGACCGGTACGGGACCGGTTCGGACCGGTACCGGATAGGTACGGGACCGATCCGAGCCGCCACCAGTACGCCAACCGATACCAGTACGGCGGACCTTGATTGAGACAATTTATTTAGAGCAGCAAGTTTTACCTTCGCTCAGCTAGCAGGTTGAAGCTGCACTCCGCCATCAAGCCAATATGCAGAGACTAGCATTCATCCTTTGAGACAAAATTGTTAAAAGATAGGATCATTCTTTCAATTTTTTGAAGTGAAACATGTTTATAGAGAAGCTAATAGAGCAGCGAATTAGATGACAGCATATGTACCTGATCACACGGAACTTACTCTATGAGCGACTGCGAAAAATATTCCTTCTGAATTGTTATATTTTTTATTTTCAAATGCTCATGGGTGTATTTATTCTAGATCCGTTTAATGATTCCAGTTTACCAACAAAAAAAAAAAAAAAGCAGAGGGGCTGAACTCATGATGCCCAGATTGGTTAGGCTTGACCAACTTCTAAATGGGATTAACTTGACCGACAGAAGCCGGCCTCTTCACGTTAGTCTTGCCGAATACTTTCCTGGCGGATTCAACACAATCTTCTACCATTAAAACCTTGACTTCCAGGTGCAATGGGACCCATCCTGTGCCGCGTTGTTGATCCATTAGGAGAAGCTTTTATTTCTCCTTTTGTCTTGAGATGACGTCCACGTGGCCAAGGTCCCCTACATCCATCGGTTATGCCGTTGTATTCCATCAGAATTCTCCTCTTTTTTTTTCTCTCTCTCTTTTTTTTTTATAGCTAAAATAAGCATTTCATACATTATGGATACAAATACATTCAATAAAATTAGAATACAAAAGGTCCCAAAATGCTCCGGGCCCAGTGAAACCATTCCATAATCATTTCCATGAATGACGGGGGCACTTGTCTGATTGTGATTGGTCTTACTTCTACCCACTTCCTAGGTCATGATCCAACTGAGAAGGACCAGCCTGTGCTGTCTCCTTCAACCTTAGCCCTTGGTCTACCGAACTCACGCGGCAATTATCCATGGCCGAAACACCATGAATTAACCTCTTCTCCCATAATATGTCGGCTTCTATCCTCCAAATACCCTATTCTGCTGTTCTGAAAAGAAAGTGAGGAAATTCTCATACTGTAATTGTTCCATGATCTCTTCTCCTCTGCTATTACATCAACACCACGATCACAGGCATTAGCCATAACCACCATGAATCACTTCCTTTGTCTAATTGTCTATGCATATCCATAGCAGCAGTGATTTTTAAAAACGTCGCTCTAATGGAAGATCAAGAAAGTAGGATTTTTGTGGTGAATTTTCCTTTTTTTCCCCTTTTCCGTTGTTTATATATATATATATATATATATTTGTCAAATGGCAACAACACAAGCTCTGAGATGTCATAAATATGAAGACTCATAAGGGCGTACACTGGGTAGATCTTGGATACTTATACACAGTCAAAAAATATAAATAACACCTTCCGACTAGTCTTTTTAGATGAGGTACTGGATTGTTATAAGTAGTATCAAAGTAGATCTGACCTATGGCCTATAGGCTCATTGAGGATGACCACGGAACAATTGTAGTGTTTGCGATTAGATTTGAATAGATTTGAATCTTTAGACTGATGAGGACATCGAGGCGTAAATATATGGAGTATGTGAGAAACCATGTGAGCAAATCTTGGGTATATATATAGGTCTAAGGATCCTAAAAGGTACCTTCTAGATTTGAATAGAAACAAGGGAGGTTAGCTAACCACAGATCGATCATGCATGATGTTTGTGATTAGATTTGAATGGTTAGGGCGTAAATGGGGACAGAGAATACCTTGAGCCATCTTTTATAGATGAGAAGTACATATCCCACTGAAGTTGGATTCTTAAGTCTAGAGTCGAGAACTCTTAGCTTTCCTTACTCAGATTTGCACAGAAAGCTGAGTCCAACTAAAATAGATCTCCTCGATGCCACATAACCTATAGTTGGGTGATCAGATTTGGACCCCATGATATAATATGACCACTAGTGATTGAAAGGTCTAGCTTAGTGGGGTCAAACAATCCAATGCACATGGTAGCCCGATTGATCCCAACAAACTAATTTCCCACGTAGAATAGGGCAGCCATTGGATGAAGGGATTCTTAGATGCATGCTTGAAAACGACTTAAAACTTGTTTTAAAGATGATAATTTTGGTCTTGTCCAGAGAAAATAAAGCTGAGAAATGTCATTGTCCTCCATGTTGCTTTAGTTTTCATGTCCCAGTAAAATGACTTGCACCTTCCCCACCTATTGCCGCCGCCCTTTGAAATATAAAGCCTAAAAAGGCACGATGCAAAGTATGTTGGAAAAAGGCCGATATTCCGACAAAATTATAAAAAAAAATCTATGTGAACTATAGTTTTCTTTATTCCGGTAGTTTTTTTTATAGGTTATGTGAATTGTAGTTGCTGAAACATATGTTTAATACAAATATATGACTAGAAAACATACATTTTCTTCTAAGAAGTTATCGAACGGATAAGTTCAGCTCAATCTTTATATATAAAATCCGGAAAAAATAACCAAGATGGTAGAGTGATCAAGAAATTTGCTACTAACCATGTTTTTTTACTTTCTTTTGATAAAAGAGGCCTATGAGAGTATACACATATAATAATCTAATTGTTCGTACATAAGTATGAGCATAATTACATTAAAGGCATATAGAAGACGTGTGCCCATTGTTGAGCTGTCGAGTTGTTGATCGGTCAAATAGTAATCTATTATCTAAGTTAGAGGAAATTATTGGAAGAAATCGGGGGAAAGATGTGGAAGTTGTTGCATTGAACAAGCCATGCATGTATCTCTTTGTAAGTACACAAGAGACTAAGAAGGAATAAAAGAGATCTCTGTCCCACCTATTCCGGAGAAAGACGTGTGGAAGTGTTACACTAACGAGGTTCTCTTGCAAACGTTGGAGCATCCTTCTGCTGACCAACTCCACAATTTTGTCATATGTGAACCAAAAAACAAGAACATCAACACCAACAACAACAAGGTGCTATTGATCCTTGTTCACCCATTATGAATGTAGCACTCATCTTAAAATATTATAATAATATTGATGCGTGCTCCAAACCCCGATGAGCCCCGAAGCCAAACCCACACTATCTGATGTCTCTGAACCATATCCCACGCATGACAGCCACCGCATCGAAACCGTGCGGAGCAGAGGGCAGTTCGGCGACGAGGCAAGCACGTGGAAAGGAAGAGGGTCGTGATAGGAGCGGGAGGAAGAATAGTTCAGTTGCTACGATGACAGAGGAAGCGGTTCGACGCCATGCACGTAGGTTCGGCACGACGTTATGGACGTGGGACGGGGAAAGGAGATGGATTCCGAAGCACGGGGGGCGTGGACGAGGGAGTGGATGAGTGATGGCGAGGAGTTGATAAGTGATGGCCTGGGTCTCTCGTGGGGAGAGGGAGGAAGTATTTAATGGGGTGAACTGTCTTAGGATTGATGAACGTAAAGTAGAGCATTTGTCTTGCATGGGTTTTCACTCACCCAAAAAGAGTTATTTTATTTGAATGTATAGTGGTTCGCTTTCATCCGTTGTATTCTACCAATTCTTTCTCTTCTTCCATTCGACTCCATCTCTGGTTGGGACCTATCAAATATCGACATTCCACGACATCACATTATGTTGATTTAAATTGGATGGACGAACCTTCGACTTCCTTTCATCATCCTAGAAGGAATCCAATTCGACGATCTTAACTATCATCCTTTAGAAGGATTGAGAAATCGATGTGCCGGTGCTTAACTTATAATCCAGATTGAAACTTCATGTTCGTGATCAGGACCCAAGGAGGCATGATAGCATCTCTTTTATAAAGTAATTGACTTACCTTTGGCACTAGTTCTATTTAGAAGTACTTGGGATATATGTCAAAGGGAAAAAGGAAGGAAAGCCTTTTTTTTTT
>JAOXJJ010000743.1:41557-59515 GCA_025769935.1 Phoenix roebelenii
TTTAAAAAAAAAAAAAAAGGCCCCCCCCCCCCCCCTAGTGAGTTTGCCTTAGGCCCCCAAATGCATTGGGCCGCCCCTGACTGGCTACCTTCACTTGCACTGCCAAGGTTCCCCCTTTCCTTCACGTCCAACATCTAGAGGTGCTGAAGCTTCCTCATGGTGATGCTTGACAGCAAAGGAAGGGGCTGCACACTGATTTTGGGTTCGCGGTTGAACTTTTGATAGTTTTTCTAATGCTGAAGATTTTCTTGCTGGGGATTTTTCTTTGAATTAGTTCTTTGTCATTGTGTGGAGGTTATTGTAGATTCTTTTGCTTCAATTCTTATGTTCTTTTCTTCTTTTTCTCTTCAGGCAGAGGATACATACAAGTTAATGGCGTGGAGAGTGTTAGGCCAAAAGGTCAGATTTTGCCAGTGTTAGTTTGAATATCATTTGCTTTACTTTATATAGTGCAATCCTCTTGAGCATTGCTAGCATGCCATATAACATCCTTGTTCAAAAGTGGTGCATATAGAGATTGATCTTTTGAGATTATTGAACTCATGACTTGTTTAAAGGAATTATCTGAAGTAAGTAATGGTGTTTCTGACCCTATCCTGGGGGGTTAGTAGGGAATGATGCATTTGACCTTCTTGTTATCTGAAATATTCCAGAGGGGCTATGACTTTGAGGTTTTGACGCTAGAAAGAAATTTTGATTGCTTAGAAAGGTCTTTGAGTTGTTTCGTTTGAGGTATGATGCCAATATCCTAATTATTTGGATAGTTACTACAGTTACTTCTTATATATATTTTGGGTACTACAATTGTATCAAATTGAATTGTGGGACTTTCTGGTATCTTTATCACACCCCAAACTTGCCACACAAGCTGGGCATGTGATATGGCCGTACATCACATAAGGCATGATCCTATGAAATATACAAGGCCTTGAAACCTATACAAAAGCCTATAAAATTGGAGACAATATGAACACTATTGTTGAACAAATAATAGATTTAAAAATATCAAGACCTCAAACATAATTTTAATATCTCGACCAAATCTTAAATTAACAACCTCTATTATCAACGATCATGTCCAATAATACAAACTATTGAATAGAATCATCCAGGTTTCAAAATTTCTAAAACAATGAGTAAAATCTAAAAATTCAACTAGAATTCAGTTCTACTAATTTCTTCATATCTCCAACAACAAGTAATCCCAAGTAACTCTAGGTATCATGCTTCTCTGAAAATCATTAAAAGAGAGTGTGTGAGCTTGGCAGCTCATTAAATGTCCTATTATGCATGCACACATCATATCTATGTAATGGATAGTGTGAATGTAAATCATAAATAGAAATGCATTGTTGCAAAATATTCATGCCATGTACATAATTCATTGCATACTTTCATTAACAATCAAATATAACCATAAGTCTCCTCCCCTTGTCTATCCCTTTCCTAGGATGACCTGGTTTGGGTTAGTCTGGTTTGTCAAGGGCTAAGTGGAACAACATCAGATGGATTTCGAGGATGTTTTGGGAAAATCAGGGTGGGATAGTCAGGAGATTATGAGATTAGTAAAAAATATTTATTTTCTTGAGTCAGTTTGTAGTAATTCACAATTTGATTTTTACGTGGTTTCTTATATCTAGGACTGTTTGCAGAGCTAGGAATCTCAACTCTACATATCGTATGCTCTTTAACATGTGGAAAATGGTTATGATTTTTTTCTTTTTATTTTCCTCCTTTGAATTTAATTTTGGACTGATTTTTCTGGTTTAATAAATGCATATATACCATTAACAAGGATTCATCAACTTGGGATAAGTCCAATGATCATGGTTAAGGCAAGCGAAAATACCTTATTTAGCTGATCTACTCAAGTGCTTCTTAATTACAAATAGCTCTTTTAATGTCAATTTGATAATATTACCATGTCAATTTGATAAAATTACCATGTCATTTTCTCTTCTCTGTTCTCTTCAATTACATTCGAGAGAGAAACATAACTGTTAGCTGTTCTTGACATTTCTCTCTCTGTATATTCAAAACTAAGAATATAACTATGAATGGCACGACCTAATATTGCCTTCATTTTGGTTTGATTTCATTTAGATGACAAGATTCAATTTTCATGTGACTTAAATTAGTGTACTTCCATAGAGTTAATTACATTAGCTATATTTCAACATATTAAGATTGTTATTTAGGACATTATCACCTTGAATGAAAACTCGAATTTTGAATTTAAAGTCATTAGGCATCAATTAGAAGGAATGTATTGGCTTCAAATTTTTTTTTGGGCAATGCAAGGATGTTGTGTGCTAATCAACCAAAGCATTTGTGATGTAGGGTGAGGAGCAATAGTAAAATAGTTCCTTTTTTTTTGCTTGTGCATTTAGTCGACAATAATCAGCTTTCAAATAGCTGATATGAATATATGAAGTATTTGGTTGTAAATAGACAGTCACCTCCTTCCTTCTTGTTAGCTTACGAGCCTTATTTTTTGATGTACTTAATTCTTTTTTAGGGTCTCCATGCGAGGTTACTAGAAGTTTTGCTATCCACGACTCGAGGAGGTGTGGCGCATTTTTTCTCTAGTTCACTTGGAAGGATACCAGGTAAGTCACATCCACTTGATGCATTTCATGCAATTAATCTTCACTTCATATGTTCATAGAGAAAATTGAAATACATATGAACTTTTGTCTGTCACTAATGATTTTGAAATTATTTTGATCATTATGATTTGGAATTTTGCCATGCTGTGAAATAGATAAGGGAATGTTCTGGCTCCAATGAAGCAAGTTGGACTTCAGAGTTTCAGCTAGGAGTACATTAAGTCAAGTTTATTATATCTGTTGGCCATTTATACTAATATTTTGTCATTTATTCATTTCTTTAAAAGTTTGGAAGTATTTTCTATATATTTGACTTAGATTTTTGGACTTTCGAGAAGATTTGGAAAAATTGGAATTAAAAGTTGGAGGAAAAGTAAATTACGACTAATGTTTGGCTCACCTGTTTGGATTATTTCAGCACAAATGCTGCCAACATATATTACATTCTTGACTATTTAAATTAAGAATTTACACTATTAATTATCATCTAGCAAGGATTAAACTTGAAGTTTCAGAACTGGTACCCATCCCCAGTTTGCTTCTGGGTTAGTATCGTATCTAGATAGGTTGCAACATATCAAAACAAACACTTAGAAGAAGAATGAAGAGAAACAATGAAAGAAAAATTGTCTTCAAATACCAAGCTGTCCCAAGTGCTGGGGTCCTGCCTGGTACTGACCAGAATGGTCTATATTTCTTGGTCCATAAGAAAACTGTGTCCTTAGGGCAGTGTCCATGTCGTTCTCTTGTCGGGATGGTACAGTACAGGCGGGATGTAGTGGGATTGTTAGGACATGGATCCATGCAATCTAGAATATTTTAACAGGATTTAAAACCAAAAATCATTTTGTTTGAGGTTTTTTGATACCTGTGGACCAAATGGTAATAAAATAAATGGTATTGGTCGAGCTAGGTTTTGAAATGCATAGTGGACCTTATTCAAAGCCACATTATGCTTTGATTGTGAACCATACACCTTAGAAATACATACAAGTTATGAAGTTCAAGTATGTCACTTTATTTAGAGGTTATGCATTATAATTATGATTAGTAAAGTCCAATGGGCTATTGGGTAACTAATTAGCTAAGCATCAGTGAGTTGCCTTGCCTGTGTTTTTATTCTATGTGAATTCACATGCCTTTCGTTGCATGGCAGTAGACTTGGTGAGAGAAGCACTGTTAACATTGCTGTTCTATTTTATCTCACCTCATTTTGTTTATGAGCTTGGCTGGTTTCTATTTTGGAATATTTGAGAAGTTGGGGAATTTTTATTACAATAAGTAACGAGGAAAGTTTGGTTAGTGTTTGGAAAATTATCATAATTGGAAAATTAAAAATTTGTAGATAGATTACCTATTATTAAAAAGAGTATGCATAAAACAATGGCCATGAATGGGACAAATGTTAATAAAAAAATATAGCAATGCCTAGCAAACAACAGTAAATGATTTTTGATTCCGAAGGGCCATGTTATGAATTTTTGTTGAAAATGTCAACTATGCCATGTTATGAATTTTTATTGAAAATGTCAACTATTTAGTAATACTTCATTGCATATTCATCCATTTCATCAAAGATTTATTTTAGAAAATATGATAGGACAACTACTCCCAAAGCCACATGTGATGCATTAAGCTGACAAGTGAATAAGTCATTTGCTTGAAATTAAACATGTCCTCTTTTAACTTTTGAGGCTGCTGCCAGCATGCCACCATCACCATCAATGTTGTCACCACCATCGCCACTGCCACCTCCACTATGGTCATCATCAATGCTACTATCACTGCCACCGCTGTCACTGACACCATTGTCACCACTTGCATTGATGTCATCGTTGCCATTTCCTCCACCGCCCCCCCCCTCCCCCGACCGCATCTGTGTTACCTCCACTTCCACTGCTACCACTATCAACCCTTGCCACTACCAACGCTACTGCCATCACCACGACATGCTAAACATAACCTAAAGTATCAGCTTTTAGAAAGAAAAAAGAGCAATCGCTACCAAACAGGTTTCAGTTTTCAGTTTTCAAAAAGAAAAAATAGAAACCAAGCTTGTGTTTTCAGTTTTTAAAAACTGCAAGTTGAAATGGTGCCAAATGCAGCCTAATATTGGTGTTATGATTTTTGATAAAAGCTTGAAACTTATCAATATCTTTGATTTCTGTCTATAATTAGTTATGATATCTTATATGTGCCATTGAACTGATGTCATTCTTGCATTAGAATATCAGATAATTGACTGTGGAGTGAAATTATATAGCATTTATATGTTTCTAACAGTGTCTAGCTATCTGCTTATGGATTACTAGTAGATGAATGGATTTATAGGCATCTTACCATGAAGCAAATTTCAATTACTAAATGTTCCACAAAGTTTATAGGTTTATAGCAGAAGCCTATTGTAGCATACTTGGAGATAATTCAGTACTTATGATAGATATAATAGATCTGACATATAGCATGACACATGTGCATGTAGAGTAAAATAACATTTGAGGAATATGGTCATATATTATCCTCTAATAAAACTATATTGTTTGTACACATAGTTTTTGTTACATGAATTATTCCTAATAAACCTTAAAAGGATTCAATTAAGTATATATATCAGAACCATCAAACAGAGATTAAAATAGATATTTTGCTCATACAGGGATTAATGACAAATGAATGGAAGTGAAGTAAGAACAAGAGTAAGGTCAGGGAGGCGAATAAGTGAAAATAGAAGAGAGGAGGCGAAGAATAAGGTTTATTTCTGTTTAGTATGGCCTAAATTCCCTTCCCATCTTGATGAGAAAAAGATTAAATTCCCCTTTGGCATGGCGGATAATGAATTGGGTGATGTTGGTGAAGCCTAGTGGTCTCTAGTGGAGTGCTAGACCCACATCTGTTTGTATTTCAATCCTTTGGATAGGCATGAGCAACACCCATCTCCCACTGCTGTATGCATTTCATGTGGGGTCCATGTGGAGGGGCCACCATCTATTAGAGGGCGTGGTTCATGTAGCTTGTAAGTTAACATACCAAACCAAAAAGCATAAGTTAAAAACATGATCTGACGTGGCTATTGATTTAAATAAACAGTAAATAAGATTTTTTGTCTGATTTTGAAGCCTTTGATACCACAGCATCATAGTTAATGTGATATCTGAATGCATGGAGTCTATTTCTGATGCATTAGTATTTATGTTTCTTATTTAAATTAGCAAATCTCAATATTATTCTGAATTCCAGTTCTGACAATATTTGGTATTTTTCTATCCAATGTACATTGTGCTGCAGATCGCCCTCTCAGTGCTATATTGGAAACTGCTGTTAATGGTGGAGTTTCAAACAATCAGTATATCATCAGGTGTATTAACCTGTCCTGACGCATTTTATACATTCTAGCAGTAGAATCATTCATTTACTTCTTTGAAAACAAGGAGGGAAAAACCCACCTGAAATTGGTCCAAAGAATGAAAGCCATACAATGGGTTTTTCTTTGGAAAGGGTTTTGTCGGAACCCACTTTAGTTTTATCTAGATTGTACTTGAAGTCTGAAAGAGTATAAGAAAAGTGAGGTATAGCCTATTAGAAGGCTTGAGGTAGTTAAAGAAATATTGTAGGCAATAGTTGATGGAGGGTAAGTAATAATCCGAATGGGAAGGTGATTTTGGTTGTAGGTTATAAAGAATATGATTCATTAAGTTTTCTTTGGCAAGAACAAAAAAAATTAAGGACAATATAAAGGTCTAAATTTTCTAGGGGCTAAACATTTTCTTATTTTATGTTGTGATTTTGACAGAAAACAACAAAAAGCTGGTGGATTCCAACCATAACCATCATTTTCTCTCCAACTCCTTTATACTGCTTTATCTTGACTAGATGAGAAAATTTTCAATTTTCTTTTCTTTTTGCTTTTCATTACATTTCTTACATTCAATAAATTTTCTTTCATGTTTTTGTTGGAAACTAACAAAGTCCAAGGAATGACACAGTAATATTTTTTTGTTATTATTGGAGGGTGCTTATCGTTCAGTTTTTCAATGACATCAGTTAAGAGTAACTTTAATTATTAGAGGATTGTGAGGTTTAACAAGAGGGTAATTCAATGTTTGACAATACTAAACACTTTGATTTGTTTAAAGGTAAGATAGGATGGACCTTCAAAACAATAATTTTATTCTCGGGGTTATTTGGGATAGTGAAACAAATTGAAAAAGCCCAGAATACTTCTTTGTTTTCTTGTTGCTTGTTTTTTAGGGTGAATGGACATGTTTGAGAGTGGAATGATGCCAAAGTTCACACATAGGCTGGCCTTAACAATACATAATGCCATCTGTGATTTTGTCATCGATGTTTTTTTCAAGATGCCATTGCAACCAAAAAAAGTAATAGTATAGTGCGAATTATATGAGATTGAACCTTGACTAATGATTTAGGTGTATTTGTCCATACCTGCCTCGGGTGTATTGTACATACTACTTTGGCCTGGTAAAAACACGATATAAGGGGTCCTTACTGCTTATTGTGCTTGTTGGCTGATGACGGTATGCACCTCCGTTTCTGAATATGAGCTCTAGCATGTGATTAGGCATGCGATCGCGACAAATTAATATTGAGCAGCTCAAAACCACCTTTTTTGGAATGAGCCTTCTCCCCTCATTGGGTATACATATTGGAGTTGGTGCTGGTGCACTAACACCACCATAACTTTAATATAAGATACATTATTTTGAGGCATTAATGAAAATATCTATTACTTATTACTGCATATTCTGATGAGTCTATGATAGTATGAGAAGTTTACATGGTATTATGTATCTAATATCCATAGAAATGCTATGGTAGACTTTGTCAATCGATTATGAAAATCAAGGGAAAACTAAGCCTTGGTTTGCCATAGCTAAGGATGAAATTCAGAAATTTCATTCGTATGGCTGCCAGTTCATATCAACTTCTCTGAATTATGAAGTAGAGACTCCATATCAACACTTCGATGTGTTACATCATATTAATAAGTTGCCATGAGAGCATGCTTAGTTGAAACTATGCTTTTAGGTTTTTTTTTATTGTCTCTTCACCTAAAGGATCCATATAAGCTAGCATGGGTCAGTGTTTTGTAAACCACTTGGCGGACACAAAGTGGTTGTGGGGGTTATTGGCATGCAGTGGATGGCTCATGCAATGGGAAGCAAGTTGAGCTCAAGGCAGGCTACTAAAAAGATATTAGTATTTGACATTACTAAGCATCCAATGGACGATGTTTCTCAGAATTTTCATGTATCGAATTTAAGATTCAGTTATTGGTATTAATGATGACTATGTGAACTAATCATTTTGTTTTCTATAGAGTCACAACTCGTAACATTATATCATTAATAAAGCAAAATGCTCAAACAGAAGGCCAAATATGACTGAGGGAGAGGAAGTCATAGCGCTTTGCTGTTGTACCTGTTATTCATAAACTTTTTTTAAAAAGTCCACTTGGAAACCGGTCTAACCTGCTGTGGGCTTGTGGCTACCCCCTAGATCCACTGAGCTAAGGCCTATCATATTGCTCGCCATCAGGTAGGATGCCATGCCAGGCTGCCATAGGCCATGCATGGAACTTTGGGCCTAAAACTGCCATGATGGCCACCATGACCTATTTTTATTTTTTAAGAACAATGATATAGGTTTAGGTCACTGACTAGGCTGTATAAACCAAGATAGGAATCTCCATGGCGTTGCAACTTGGGTGGGTTGCTTTGGGTTGAGGCTAACTTCAGCCCTACCCAAGCTGGCCTAGTTTGGGAAAAGAGAGAGAGAGAGAGCGATAATGTTACATTGTTACTCATCTGAAGCTCTGGAGCATCCATTATTGTGGTTCTTTTGCATGGAAGATCTACCAACAACTGCTCTTTGGAGTTTGTGCTGGGAGAGACTTTCATCTATTGATAAGAAAGTAAACTCTCTTTTTTTATTTTATCTAGGGCGGAAAATGGATCAGATACGGATTGGATATTGATATATCCATATTTGTATCCATGTTTTTCAATGAATATGGATATTAAATGGATATCAAAATTATTATCTATATTTGTTCTAAACAGATACAGATATGAATCAAATATTAAGCATGTCCATATTTGTTATAAACGAATACAGATACGGATCGAATATTAAACATATCCATATTTTTTTATTCGAATACGGATATAAATCGGATACTATTTCGGATATTAATCAAATATGAGCAAAATTCATTGATGAAAACTACCAATAAAGACATGATTATAAAGGAAAGATTTAATTAAAAAAATATAATTTTAACAAGTATTTTTTAATAATAAAAACTAACAATTGTATAAAGGATATACCGCTCAAGATTGCTTGTCACTAAAGTAGATGGGATCTATGGTGCCTCCAACGCATTCCACGGCTGTAGCCGGTTGCAATCGTCGGGTTTAAACTAGAAAATGGATGAAAGCTTCGAAACCTTAGTTACTTAAAAATGACGAAGAGGAAAGAGGGACGAAACAGACGAACGAGAGGTTTGAGCCTTTCAGGCATGCGGGGTGATTCAAAGGATTTTATTCGAATCGGATATTCCGTATTTGGGTTCGACGGTTATTCAATATCTGATTTTTTTTAGTTTAGGTTTGGTTAATATTTAATTGGTTTGCGATTTAACTTAACTTAAACTTTTTTTTTTTTTTACTTTTGTTATACGGATATCCGAAACTGGATCCGAATCCAAAAAAATCATGTGTATCCATATCCGTAACCAGAAGATTTTTGAACTGACTATCCGAATCCGTATCCGGATCTGATCGGATCAAAAAAATAGTAGCCGAGTCCAATTCGAATCGGATAAGAAAACGGATACGGTCGGATATAATTGGACCGGCTTTTAGCCCTAGCTTTAGCCGATAATAATCCGAATCCGTATCCGGATCTGATCGGATCAAAAAAATAGTAGCCGAGTCCAATCCGAATCGGATAAGAAAACGGATACGGTCGGATATAATTGGACCGGCTTTTAGCCCTAGCTTTAGCCGAAGCTTTAGGTGTTCGCTGTAAATGAGTCTGAAGCTGATGAGGATGTCTGGATCTGGCAAAAATTCTTTTAGCAAAAGGGAGGAAGTGCAGCCTTTTGGTTTTTACGTTGTTCAGATATGGAGCCTTAGGGGGGAATGCAGTCTGTAAATTGTAGTATTTGGTTCAGACTTTAGACTATGTTGAACTGAACTGGTCTCACCTTGTGCTTGTGTGTTTGGTGGAAATATGTCAGTCATTTCTTCTCTCATATACATCAATTTCAATACAAGAAGCCACCACAGGATAAAGTGCCTGACAGAAACCAGATTATCAAAGTGATCTTGCCTTGTATTAATAGTTTTCAGACTAGGGCATTTTCCCCAGTCAGTCTTTATACTTGAAGACATATCTCCTGGTTCTATATATATTGAAGCTGAAATTTACCAAGTACTGCTGTCACGACTAAATACAATATGGAAGTAAATCTATAAGTTTTGTTTCCATCTATGAATGTTTGAGGTCAATTCTAGAGACATATCTTATGGCTTTTTAGCTTTCATATTTATCTTTTGAATGCCCAATCTTGCTGTTAAGAGGCTTCGAAGTTTTATCCTATGGTTATAGTTTCATATTTTACTCTATTACATATTCTCTCATTTATAGGTATTCTGTCCTTGCTCCTCCAATTTACAAGACATCTTCTAAAGTCTTGAAGCTTGCAAGAATTTTACAGAAATTTTAGGATAAGCACAAGGTTAACTATTGGGGGACCAGAAAATCACTTATTGAAAGTCAAATTAATATATGCAAAATGCTCTTTAGAGCACATTTTCTTGTGCAGTGTTCTGCATTCTGTTCAGATTACTGACCTTTCTTGTGCAATACCAGTCAGCAGTCATGCAAGTGATTTTTTGGCTATCATACCTGCTACCAGATTTCTTGTGTTCTCCATCCTTCTATTTTGCTTATCAGCTATGTGGTGACAACATGTTTATTTGCTTAGGAAATTTCATCAAAGTCTTGATCTGTTGGCATGGAAACGGAAAGTGGAAGAAGCACCTGGTTTAAAAGCTCTCAGGAAAGAGAAACGTGTGAAAAGAGATAACAGGACCCAGGCACCTGTAGAAGCACCATATGTACCTCCAAAGCAAAAATTGACTGTGAAATCCACACCAGAAAAAACTGTCGTCATTTTTGAAGGAATGACAATCCTTGAGCTTGCTAAGAGAACAAATGCAAAAATTGGTGCATTGCAAGAAATACTTGCAAATGTTGGTGAAAAGGTTGAATCAGAGTTTGACCCCCTCAGCATTGACATAGCTGAGCTGGTTGCAATGGTAGACTTTTTTTTTTTTTAATTTTGATTTGTTGTTTATTGTTTGTGAAACCTTATTTCTACTTAACCAGTTTGATAAATGCTTTTTCTTGTGGTGTGCATGCAACAGAGAATACTTACTGATTCACTTAACATTATTCCCTTAGTAGGAACCATCGTAACCTTATTTTCCAGTTGAGATCCTTATGAGCTCCATAAATCTTCTTTTAGTGTCAACAATTATTTTTTCATGCTACAGCCCCTCACCATCCTTCCTCATTTTATCTAACTTTTATCGTAGATAGGGAGGACCTAAGCATACCATATTGTACCTGAGACTGAATGTTCTACGAAAGCCACTTAACTCTTGCTGAATTTCTAGTTAACCCATTATTATTGATGTATTGAAATAAAATGGATTTATTTGATTCACTAAATGATTGAGATGTTGGCTATGGATTATTAGTCAAATCATGTCACTTCTGTCGAGGGGTTTGACATGTTCTTATATGTGATATGGCATCACATCATCATTTATCCTGGTTCAAATTCTCCTATCTTATATGTCCATGAGAGGTTTAACTAATCTCTATTTCTACGTTGTGCTTCTTTTGCCTGGTTGTTAGATGCCAGTCCTTTCTTATCTTTATCCAGGCTTTTGGACCAAACATCCTGTTTAAATTATAAGCATTTGTCAAAAGCGGTTTACATAATTATATTTGTAGTGCAACACACACTTGAAAAATGATTCTTTTGGAATTTTACTGGACCATCCTACCCTATCTCTTAACTGCTTACAAGACCATGTTGTAGATGTTAATCAACTTGAACGACGTGTGCGTTCTTTACCAGATTGGGTGCATTGACTAGACTAAATTTGGGAATTCGTCTCAGGCCAAGGGTATAATGCTCTAGCAACCTGCAAAAAAATGGTGGATGTTTTCTGCAGATACGAAAATAAAGTGCACTCTTACATTTGTATGCATGAACGAATGCATCATGCCTGCCTGCCTGCCTCCCTGCCTGCATGGTTTATTGTGATTTATGCTGTTACAAAACATTATGGAGACAATCGATTTTCAGGATAGCAATAACTCCCGATTTTCTATGATCATCTGAATACTTGACCACGTGGACGGATATGCTTCTCAAGGTTCCTTGTAGACAAAATTGGAGTAACAGTGGGTTTTCACGTTCAGTTGTTCTGCAGCAATGAAGCTAACCTTAAAAAAGTGATGATTTAAGGCTTGGCACCATAGAAATACTTACACCCATTGATTTTGATGCCTTTTAATGTCTCTCGTTTTGTAAACCGTCTGTTTCACATCTTCTGTATCCATGTGCTCTATAAAAACTCATTTTGGATGCTCCCTTTTGTTGCAGGAAGTAGGGGTTAATATTAGAAGGTTACACTCTAATGAGGGTGCAGTGCTTCATCCACGTCCAGCTGTTGTGACAGTCATGGGTCATGTAGATCATGGTAAAACTTCTCTTTTAGATGCCTTGCGACAAACATCAGTTGCAGCCAAGGAGGCTGGTGGAATTACCCAGCACTTGGGTGCCTTTGTTGTTGACATGCCATCAGGATCCTCAATCACATTCCTCGACACGCCAGGGCATGCTGCATTTAGTGCAATGCGTGCCAGAGGTGCTGCAGTTACAGATATTGTTGTTCTTGTGGTGGCAGCAGATGATGGTGTGATGCCACAAACACTGGAAGCTATGTCCCATGCCAAGGCAGCTAATGTTCCAATTGTGGTAGCTATAAACAAGTGTGATAAGCCAGCAGCTGATCCAGAGAGGGTGAGAATTCAACTTGGTTCAGAGGGATTACTGTTGGAAGATTTAGGTGGTGATGTACAGGTTGTTGAAATATCTGCTGCAGCAAAAACTGGATTGGATAAATTGGAGGAGGCATTGCTCCTTCAGGCTGAGATGATGGACCTGAAGAACAGAATAGATGGGCCTGCCCAAGCTTATGTAGTTGAAGCCAGGCTTGACAGGGGTAGAGGGCCTTTGGTCACTGCGATTGTGAAGTCCGGGACCTTGGTCTCTGGACAATATATTGTTGTGGGAGCACAGTGGGGGAGAATAAGGGCCATCAGGGATATGGTGGGGAGGATAACTGAGTCAGCAAGACCTGCAATGCCAGTTGAGATTGAAGGACTAAAGGGTCTTCCGATGGCTGGAGATGATGTCGTTGTCGTGGATTCAGAGGAGAGAGCAAGGATGCTGAGTATTGGGAGGAAAAAGAAACTAGAGAAAGATAGGCTTTGGAAGGTTAGTGAAGAAAGGACAGACATACCAGATATTTCGGAAGAGGCGCCTCAAAGAATTGAATTGCCTATTATAGTTAAAGCTGATGTGCAAGGTACTGTTCAAGCAGTCACGGATGCATTAAGGAGTCTGAATAGTCCACAGGTATGTAATAATTGTGAAACTCATCTTATAATAATGAAATATAGCGTCAGAATTTCCCTGCATTAGTGGAACTCACATGCTTAATCTAAATCTTGTTGACAGGTTTTCGTAAATATTGTTCATCTTGGTGTTGGGCCAATATCTCAATCTGATGTTGATTTAGCCCAAGCTTGTGGTGCATGCATAATTGGATTTAACGTGCGCAACCCATCAAGTGCCATTAGTCTGGCAGCCGGCAAAGCCAACATAAAGGTATTGTTATGCTGCTCTAGTATTAACTTTTAATTTTTTTATTCTTGCTGCTATTATATCAGCTGGTAATTTGTAGTGACTAGAGTCTTTAGTTATATTTAGGAGTTGTACGTGTGGTTGGAATCATGGATGGTGTATCACACTTTAGCAGATAAACTACAATAACAATTTATGGCGATGATATTAATTTATAGGCTGTAAAATTTACATGCCTCTTTCTTTGTCTGTGGAATAAACTTTCTAAGGAAGTTAACTAAGAGAGCTTCAGTTTTACAAAGATAAATTAGTTTAGCATGTTAAAGAAGCCAAGTTCAAGCTTCTGATCCACCTAAAGTTGGATGAACTAAATAGTGATGCTTCATTTTATCAAGGCTTTTACACAATGTTACCTGGATGTGACATGGTTATCGTGTCCGAGTGTCGGTAAGAATGGGACACGACAACGTCCAAAAAATTAGATATGGGGACATGTACATATCATAAAGAGATATCTATAAATATGTACAGCTTTTTGTCTATAATGTACAAGTTGTTGGTTGAACGTTTTTGTAATTTGATAAAGTTGGTAAAACTTGCACTAATGTTATGATGGACTTCAAATTCTAGGTGTAAATGCCAAAAATTGATATGCAACTGTGACGACATGTTGTTGTATTGACTTGGTGTCAAGGAATGTCATTAAGTGTCCCAATGTCTGGACACATCCTAAATTTGAAATGTCTGGGTAACACTGCTCTTACACATTTAATATGTCATGCCTATATTGACGTTGATATTGTGGTATGTTATAGTTACCATGCTTCGCTTAGTGCTAACACAGGCTAGGCTGGACTTGACTGGTTACTAAAATAAGTTAAAAAGTGCTTTTCAATTTTGTTGCAATTTTGATCATTTTATTGTACATATGTCGATTTGAACTTTTTTTTTCTGTAAGAAATATGGCAATTTGTGTTATATTATATTCACATTCTATCTTGTTAATTGATGCGACCCCTAAATGTGTGCATTGTGTTATGTAAGATACTGAATATGCCAACGAACAGGAACTAACATTATATCTGATTAAATAAACATAGAAAAGCATAGGTAAGAGGCTTAATCACTGTGCTTGTACAAAAAAATATATTGAATAGATATGGCCAGAGAGGGAGGGCAATAACATTTTTTGATATAATTTGCCCCATTGTCTTGGTTCCTATTCTGCTTGCCATAAATGACAAATCTAAGTTGTCTTTGTGAATGAAAGATTTGCCATTCCTCAATCAGAATGCCAGTCCAGTATCCGTGTTTATTGGCATGACAACTTTTGCACGGAAGTACCTGTGTATAAAAACAGAAACTGGTGAATATAAGCTGATGCAAGTCTTTTCATTGTCCTAGATCTTTCAGCATAAGGTTATATACCACCTCCTGGAGGAAATTGGCAAGCTGATTGTGGAGAAAGCACCAGGGACTTCTGAGACAAAGATTGCTGGAGAGGCTGAGGTTCTGAGCATCTTCGAGCTCAAAGGGCGGAGCAAATCAAAAGGGCCAGATGTGAAAATTGCTGGGTGTCGGGTCATTGATGGTCGCTTCGCCAAGTCCTCGACCATGAGGTTGTTGAGGAGCGGGGACGTTGTGTTTGAGGGTTCATGTGCGTCGCTAAAACGGGAGAAACAGGATGTAGAGGCTGTTGGGAAGGGTAATGAATGTGGCCTAGTAATTCAGGATTGTGATGATTTCCAGATCGGAGATGTCGTCCAGTGCTTGGAGCAGGTGATCAAGAAGCCCAAGTTTTTATCATCGGAGAGTGGTGCTGTCCGTATCGAGTGCTGATGATTGACAGGGACCATAAGAGGGTTTTTTTTTCTATTTATTTTATTTTCTGATAATTTATACTACAGGAAGTTAACATATGGCGTCTCTTGTAATGCCCAGCGACAGAGGAAACATGCAAAGCGGCTTTTATATTCACTCAAATTGATGGGTTGGTTACCGCTATATTGCATCTCGGTGTCTCATTAGTTCAAGTCTCGTAGAACTTAGAAGGAACTTATAATTTTGAGATTCTTGCTGTATTATAACATTTTTGATATACATAAAATTTTGGAGGAATATATATCTTGTTCAAAGGTTGCAACTTACTGTGACCAAAACAGACTGTTCGTGCTTTATGTCAGTCATCTATAAATTATATGTAAATACCTTGGAAGTTAGATATTGGATTCGTACATAGTTTTGTTTCTCCTTCCCTATTTCCTGGAAATGATTGGTTACTTTGTTGACGCAATTCATGCCAAGCATGGCTGCACATTCACAATCTTGCGCAACCTGACACGCTAGCTCCAAACCTTGAGCAATATAGATAGATTTTTCTTGTATCAGTTTATGATATTCCACTTGTTGACTAATTAGGCATAAGGGTTGGAGATGCATTGTCCTAATGGGTCATGACTCTCACACAGGTACAATTACGCCATGGTCTTCAGACTTCCCTGTGCGTCTGGATTGTTATACATCTTTCTTTCCTCAGAAAGAGGCCGATATTTAGATTTTCTTAACCAACCTGTATTTGTGGGCATGATGTAACGGGGACCAGAATAATATGCATTAGTCAAAGGCTACTGAGATCAGAATTCAACAAAGTAGAAGAATGAGGCTCACTTTAGTGCCAGGATTTCAAACAAGAGCTCCCTTAGGGCACCACCAATATAAATAAAATACATACATGCTTTCTTCATGTCTCCTTCATGGCGCATATTCCTTGCTTCTCCAGCTCAAGAAGCATCACAAGTGCTGCTGAATCTTGTGCACTCTTCTTGTCCGTTCTTTGCTCACCCACAAGTCTAATTACTGCCGTACTGGGTATGTGCAACATAATACTTGAAGTGAAACTGTTGAAATTCGGTGTTGTTACCCCGTTTAGAATAATTGGAGTTCTGTTGGCAGAAAAAGGTAGAATCAGAAGAATTAGAAGTCAAAGAATAAATTAAATTACACCCTAGCTTAACCAAAGGGTTCCAGACACTCATTTGGAGCACTTGGCAATAACTACTGACTGAAAAATCCCCTGATTGAAGTGAGCAGGTTTCACATGTCAATATACCTCTGTCACATGAAATAATGATTATTTAACGTATAATTTAAGCTCATGAATGGTAGTACAAACCTAAACTTTTCTTCTGTTGATTCAAATTTTGGCAAGGGCCACTGTAATATTTTACAGAGATTAAATAGAGCAGTCCGGGGGCCACCTTTTTGCATCTTAATTGGAAGAATAACTGGTAGCATCAACAACGCATTTGTCAGTCATGCTACAAATCTTAGATTATTTAAGAACACTGAAAAGAGAAGGCAGAGGAAAGGGTTTAATCAATGATTTAATCAAGTTGATGCTATTAAGGAATCTTTTCTACTTGGTTTAAGTAAACAAGCATTTTCATATGGAAGAACATTTGTAAATGAAACAAGCAGGCTTTACAAATTAGAACTATATGACAAAAGAAAATCCACATTAACATACCAACAGAAGTGTATAAGGAAAATTCTTGCATGCAGTTTATGAAAGAATAAGAATGTTACATGTTAGCATTCCTGAAGTTGCATAGCTGTAAAAGATTTCTTTGTGCCAATACAATTGTAGGTTCCTCATAGTAGCACAGTTCAACTTTTTGGAGCACACATTTCGTTTTGGAGATTGTCCAATATCAATAACATCCTTTCCATTTTACTCTCTAGTATTTTATTTTAAAATTTCTTAAGGCTAATTTTAAAACATTTATACTCAGTTATGGGGTATGAATAAAAATCAGAGTTTCATACTATGGTTTGTTACAGGATGGATCCCTTTTTCTAAAGTATAAACATTTACGTGGTAAAATAGCAATAGCCTCTATCTTTCCAGTTCTGCAAGCTTAAAATGTATATTAAAATATAAAGAAACTACTGGAAGTGTTTTTCCACTGTTAATATGTGGGAGCTGTCAATTATTTCTATATACTATTCAGCTATATTTGAAACGAGAAGAAAATCAGGAGTGCCTTGCTGAACCTTTGTACAGATGGAAAAGGTTATGAAAATATATAATAGAGGGCTTATTTGCTTATTTAAGATAAACTTCTGTAGGTAAGTGTGAAAGAACATGATGCTTGGTTTTATGTACAAGTGGCTTAGAATAGGCTTCCAACATGCTTATTATAAAGACATATTTTTTATCGAATACTTTCTTCATGGGTGAGCCTTCCCACCATATTTAGATTCACAATGAAAGAAATATAAGGAGTGTTGCCATCAATTCTTGCTGTTCTTGAGACGGTGACGTAAAATGCAGTTGTTTTTATTGTGAACAAATAAAAAAGGAGAGTACCATCCCCC
>JAOXJJ010000743.1:76247-88825 GCA_025769935.1 Phoenix roebelenii
TGATGTGTAATTCCTCCTTTTTTTTGTGGGGGGGGGAGGGGGGGGGAGTGTGTGGGCAGGGGAGGGGGAAGAAAAATGTACAGTTTCTATTTACAAGAGAAATTTTAGTTCTCAGATGCAAGGAAAAACCTTAATACCAATAACAAATAGTCAGATATGTGATCCATTCATCATTCATGCCTAAATTTCATATTAATCTAAGGCATTCACACCAATTCCCTCTACTTCCTTCAATATTTTATTTTCTTTTCTTTTCATAGTTTTTCGAAAGCCTTTGTATGGTGACCATTCAACACATGTTTGATCCTCAACTACTAATGTCATCTATGGCCCTATCTGAGCATGTCTATATTATCTTAAACTTTTCTCCATTATTATCACTTAATGATGCAACACCTAACTTCCCTCCAATGCTGAGACTTGGAGTACTTCACATCCTAGTTTTGCCAGAATAGAACCGAGTATTTACAGTCTATCTATCATGGTTTGCTGTATTGCCCCATATTACTCGGTACGGGGTGTACCATATCATATCGGATAGAAAGCGATACAAAACTCGAGTTCGGAGAAAGGAAGATAGAAAAAGAGGGAGGCAGGGAGAGGGAGAGGGAGGGAGAGGGAGAGGGAGGAGGATGGCCGCGGAGGGGCAAGGAGGGGCGGGGATGGGCAGAGGAAGGGCTCAACCATCCGGTCCTCCTGTTTCGTTTAAAACAAAGGCCATGGAAGGAGGCCTGTTTTATTTGGATTTTGGAAAACATTAAGGCCTTGCCAACTTCACTTAAAGTTTTCAAAATAAAAGAGAGCAACCGCCCCAGCGGGAGCCCTCCTCTGCCCCTCCTTGGCCCTCCGCGGCTCTTCTCCGACCTCCTTCGTCCATCCCCTACCACTCCTCTCTCTCCCTCCCCGCCCCCTCTCTCTTTCCTCTCTCCTCTTCTCCCTATCCCCCACACTTGCAGGTTTCTCGAACCAAAGGGCGGAGCCCTGCCAGTCCATCATTGGTATGGCTCAATGCGCCCCAAACCAGATAGTACGACAAACCTTGGCGGGGGTCTCATCATTTATTAAGGCTGAGCAACCTACACCATTCAAACTATTCTGGTTCTTGATCGGTTCATTTCAGTATGGCCTGAGCTGTTCGATTCAAGACGGTTTGGCTTAAAGTCCTAGAACCTCAGTTAGTCTTTTTTTGAAGTTTTGAAATCTAGAATTGGCTTCAATTCTAAAATTCTTTATATTTTGAAATCTATAATCAGTTGTAGATCTTTAGTTATATCATTTTGAATCATGATATTTCAATTACTAGTTATAAAAAAATGAAATCACATGACTTTTGATTCTCTATTTATGTGAGGACCCATATGGGTGTATGTTTAATCTCATATTAGTTTTGCATCAGAAAGATCTTAGATACTTATACTAGGCCCATGGTATGCCCGTACCGGACCGGTTCAGTACAGCGGAGTACCGGCCCGTACTGGCTCGTACCGGCCAGGTCAATTTTTTTTGGGCTTTTGGAGGCCGAACCAGTGGTACCGGTTTGGTACTGATTCGAACCGATACCGAACTGGTCCGGTTGCTGAGCGGTACGCTACCGGTATAGGTTCGGCGATCCTTGACGAAGTCGACGAATCCAAATACTACTTTCTAGCTAGCCTTTTTGGGTTAGATCTTGGGTTGTGTACTTGATAAATTTTGGGTACTTTTACAGGACCAAGAAATATAAATAATAACTTCTAGCCCTTTTGATGAGATCCTGGTTTGTCAAAAATAGTATCGAAGTAGACCCAACCTACAATCTATGTACAACTAGGGAACATTGCAACACAGGCTCTTCTAGAACTAACTACAAGTTGATCATAGTGTTTGTGATTGAACTTGATTAGATTTAGACCCTTACCCTAGATAGGATGCTAGGCTTAAATGGGAGAGTGTGTAAGGATTCATACGGGCATATGTTTAGTCACACATCAGTTATGCACTAGGAAGATCATAGTTACAGGGTCAAAGAACTCAAATAATATTTTCTATATAGCCTTTATAGGGAGGTCTTATGCTTATGTCCAAGGTTTTAAATACTAGTAACAAACTCCATATTGTTTTTTCTTTGGAACGATAAGTTACCAGTACTAACAATATGTATTGAAATGACAACTTAAAAAAAAATGAAAAGCTATCAGTGCGACTGTGAGGACCCGTGCAGGCATGTGTTTAGTCCCACATCGGTTATTTGCTGGGTAGATCTTGACTACTTATACAGGATTAAGGAACCCAAATAATACCTTCTGGATAGCCATTTTGGGTGAGGTCCTGGCTTGTTGCAAATGGTATCAGAGCGGACCCGACCCATAACCTATGTGAACCAGGAAACACTGCAGTACAGATTCATTGGGGCTGACCACGGGCCGATCGTGGTGTTTGTAATTAGATTTGAATAGATTTGAACCCTTAGCCTGACGAAGACGTCAGATCTTGAACGGAGAGAGTATACGAGGATCCGTGCGAGCTTGTGTTTAGTCCCACATTGGTTATTCGCTGGGTAGATTTTGGGTACTTATACAGGATCAAGTAACCCAAATAATACCTTCCGGCTAGTCATTTTGGGTGAGATCTTGGGTTGTTACAGCGACCAATATAATCGGTACAGCAACATCAGTATACACCAGTACATGTTGGTTTGCTTGCTGCATATTGATATATAGGGTTTGGGCATCCATATAACCAAGGTTTATCATCTCGGTACCAAACCCCATACCGGTGTCATACTAGTACTGTGTCGATACGGTATGAAATTTTTTCGGCGTATCTGGTACCAGTATAGAATCGGTATGGTATAGTACGCCCCATACCATCCGATTTGGGCCGATAGGCGAACCATATCATACCATCCCATTCTAATGATTTTTGAATCCATGGTCATGTCAATGTATCTAGCTCAGTTATGATTTTTACTCTTTTATAAATTAAACTTGAAATAGAATAATTATTTTTTCATGGGAGCTTTCTTAATAAATAGTTTATAACGGCATGCGTATTTCTATTTAATTTGTAAAATAATACTATACTTGAAAGATAAATTAGACTTCTTGCAAAGCGATATATGAGTAGCCTCATTCCAATTATCAATAAAGATAAAAATGGATTTATGATATGTGAATTTTACGTCCTCATCCAAATTATCAATGAAGATATGGGTGGATAATCCTCAAGGATATGGGCAGCCTCATACTTCAACAATTATAAGCAAGGTTAGTGGTACCATCCCGAACTATCCATATTAGGGTGTACCAAGTCTAACCGGAGGCCGGCTGGGACAATTTCGGTCTTCAGATCGAGAAACTGACAAGGGAGGGGGGAGGGAGAAGGAAAAAGAGGAAGGGAGGAGGAGGCCAGCAGAGCGCAATAGAGGCAAAGGGAGGGGGGAGAGGAAGTCAACTTCACTTAAAGAAAATAATAAATGAAGTGGCAGTGCCTGCCGACTTCACTTTAAAAAAAAAAATAAATAAATAAAAGGGGTCGAAGCCCCTATTTCGAAATGAAATAGGGGCTCCACCCCTATTCCGACAACATGGAAGAAAGCCCCCTCTCCCCCTTCCTTCCACCTCTCCAGCACTCTGCTGGCCTCTCCCTCCCTTCCTCTCCCTCTCCCTCTCCCTCCCTCTCTCTTTCCTCTCCTGCTTTCTCCCTCTCCCCTTCCCTCTGCCTCTCTCTCTTCACCACCCTCTCCCACTCTCTCCCTTCCTCCCATTCCCCCTCTCTCTCTTGTCCTCTCTCTCTCTCCTTCTCCCTCTCCCCCTCCCTTGCCGAATTCCCTGTTGGTTCATGCCGGAATAGCATGGCGCAGTACCATACTGTACCGCACCACCAATCTACCAACATAATGCCGGTTCCGACACTATGGAACTTGATTGTAAGTTACCATATCCCCTTTTTTTTATAAGGAAATAAGGGCTTCATCTGCTTTAGCAAGGAGACTATAAGTAACCTCAAGGATATAAGAGACCTTTGAAGATGTGGTTTTATGTAAATCATTTGAACTCTTTTCAAAATTATATACTTTGATTATTTGAAATATCTCATTTCTTATAAGAAAATATCAACGTTCATGTTTTAGTATAAAACTCTTTCAGGTCCAAGCTTCATCTTGAACTTCTCAATGATAATTTGATTTATGTGTTATGTTCTAAAAAGTCATTTAGCTTCAATGGTGGCTTGAATTCTTTTGCTTATAGTAAAGTTACTTATTGAGCAATGTAAACTCCCACCAATTATTATAAAATCTTGTTAAATGGCCAGCAATGGCTAATAGTGGACCCTTCTGATAGAAGTTGACTTAGTGTTTCTTTTGGGTAAGACAACTCAATGGTTTGGGATTGCTTTTCAGATCTAGTGATAGTTGAAGCACCTTCAGCAAATTACTAGTTTTGTTTTGGTCCCTTTATCTTTTTAAGTGTAGTATTCTGTAGAGCAGGCTATGATGGGACTTAAGAGTATTTAAACAGTAGTTTATTCAGGAATTCTCAAAAATCAAATTATAACTATGCAAACATTACACAGAATTTTCAAATAATATTTCTAAGGAATCAAAGAACTAGAAACTAGTAGACAGATTATGGAAAAAGCAAATGATATAAAGTCAATGTATTCCTTGAAGTTGAACAATGGAGATAGACAATAAACACAGCTTAAAAAGTTTCAAACAATATGCTTCTACCTTTCGATCATGAGGACATAACGGGAATCACTCTGCCGTGCTCGGCCACGAGACTGGACATAACTACGAACTGTTTTGGGCAGGTCAAAACGTACCACGCAAGAACAATTAGGTACATGAATTCCCTCTTCAGCTACATCTGTAGTGAACAAGAAGTTTACCTGCAATACATTTTTTCAAGCTTTATAGATAATAGAAACAGAACTATATAGGTTATCCAAGTTAATTTCATGATAACATATCATACCTTCCCAGCTCGAAACATATCTAGAGTAGCCTTCTGCATTTTTGGGGATAGAGCATCTTTCGATGAATTCCCCCCCGTTAAATAAGAGATTGCAAAATGAGATAACTTACTGATGGTTTTCATGAATCGTTCAATCACTTTAGCTGCTATAATTCTTTGTACAAAAATTAGACAAAGTAATTTTTTAGATGACCTGCGAATCAAAGATTAAGATTTAATTTTTCATGAACTGTTGTAGACTAATCAATCAGCGAGTGAAAGGAATAACATAACAACTGATGATTCTTACCCAAATGACTGACAAATATGAACCAGTTTGTCCAACTTAGGAGATACAAGTCCCATTTTAGTTGCCTCAATATAGTTGCTTTCTGTTTTTGTAAGTTTTTCATAGTCTGAATAGATTCCACAAACATGATTAAAAGTACACAATACGCATAATAAAATTACCAAAATGACGACAAGCAAACTCTATTTAATCTACTCTGGGTCAACTTATAAATCTTTTTCACCATGTAATCCTATCAAAGACTTTCTACTTAAGTAGCAAAAAATGAAATTTTGAGAATCCACATCAAACAAACACAAGAGTGAACATGAATATGAATTAAAGCTCTACCAAGTAAATATACATGAAGCATACAACTGTAGCGTTGAATTATAACCAGCACAGTATAAATTCTTTCTTTACTTAGGGTTAAGTTTGAGCTGATTTAAGAGTATTTAAACCTAGTCTTATGCAAAGAGTTCTTTTCTTTCAATAAGATTGCCTCTGATAAAATGATGGACAAAAGGATGCTGGGTAGAAGTCCGTTTCCTTAACGCACATCACAGGTATATGATTTTAAATAAACATAAGAATTATATTGCTTTTTGGCAGATAGATTAGCTATTTTATAGACTGAAATGAAATGAAATCAAATGATTATATAGACTTTTTCTAGGAATTCTCATTATAGGCCACCCTTCCATTACCTAACAATCACAGCAGGATCGACCCACAAAACAAGAGCAAGAAAACATCATTAGGGGTGACAGAAAGAATTATACATCTTAAAATTGATCTCTTCTCCTATAAGATGGTCATGCTACCAATAAATGTCTTGGTAATATTAGCTTTGATGAAATATTAGTAAAAGAAAGATATTTTTGAGCATGTATAAGAGAAAATATTTGTGTGTGCATATTTGTTTTAGATTTTTAAGTCACCTATTAGCTCATAATTTTTTCTCAAAAACATGTGCGGCATTCCCTCTCTTTCTATTTCTCATTCCCAAGAGTTTGCCAAAACAAGGAGGCTAATTGGAGAGAAGTTTAAAAATACCAGCGTCCTAGCTTTTTCTATGAGAACTGTAATGGAGTCCGAAGTGAATTTAAATATTTCTATATATCGTCATTTAAGTTAATCTATCATTGTTGATGCTACTGATTTTTGATTTTCTTATGTCATCCTTTAAGTTAGTCTGTCATCTAACCCTTCTTGGACCCCGCAATGGTGGGAGCCTCATGCACCGGGCTGCCCTTTCTAATTGAAATTTAGAGGCCAAAGTTTGTCATTGTTGATGATGCTGATATTTTATTTTTTAAATTTCATTTCAGAGGCCATCATAATAAATAAAGAATGGTGGGAACTCATTCTTTATTTGAACCAAGGTCGGAGGAATCAGTACCGGACCCCGTACCATTCGGCTGAACAGCTCGGTATGGGCCCATGTCGTGCCGTGCCGGGCCTGTACCGACATAGGGGAACAGACGGGGGAGAGAAAGAATGAGAGAGGAAAAGAGAGCGGGAGAGCGGGAGAGGGAAGGAGGGCTGGCGCCGGAGAAGAAGGGCAGCTTAAGCGAAAAATTTTGCAATTCGTTAGTGAAGTCGGCAAATCGTCAAAATTTTTAAGCGGCCCTTCTTCCCCGGCGCCGGCCCCCTCACAGCCTCCGCCGGCTTTGCTGGTCCTCCGTCAGCGTCCTCTCCCTCTCCCTCGCTCTCCCTCCCCCGCTCGCTCTCTCTTTCCTTCTCCTCCGGCTCCGAAAACACATCTCATTTTCGGAGTCGAAACTGTACTAGTGAGCCACCGGTACGGTTTGAAATGGGCGGTACTGGCCGGTTTAGGTCGGTTCCGCAAACGTTGATTTGAACAAAGATTGGCATGCTCTCTCTTTCAAACTTTATCTTATTTTAAATTTCTTATTTTTAGCTATCGTATGCCTAATCTTTAGCATAGAGGAAGTATAACTGCATTCAGTCCTAAATCAATTGCCTATTGATCCATTTCTATTGATGCTTATCAATGACTTGGAAAAACAAATTTATCTTACATGCATTGGCAAATTATTTCTTTTTAACAAATTGTTATAATATATATGACCATCACAAATTGGTGGTTAACATTCTCCCACATCAAGTAAAATCCAGGCTCCGCCACTATGAGACAATTTCTGCAATTTCCCTGCCATATAAGACAATTTCTCTTTTGTTATATTATTAGACAACTTGTGGCATTGAACACTTGCCCTTAAAGTTTCATCCTCCAACTCCTACCATTTGCAGGATTCCAAGACAGGGCCCATCATGGGTGAGCTTAATACCTCAACACTAGAATAACCCAAGTAGTTTGAGCAATCCTTGGCTTCACTATTTATCTAGAGCCTTCATGCCATTTACTATGATTAATTATAAATATAATAGGCGATACAAAGCTCTAAATTCTAATATTATTTTTCATGCATCAGAAGATTCAAGATATTGGTATAGAGGGCTCAAATATGGAAGAAGGTTTGGAATGAGAGAGGAAGAGCTCAGGACACCTAGAAGAAAGATACATAACATGACATGGACTCTATTGATAGAGATGTAATATATATGAAAGTCATGATGAAGAATAAATAATCTGTGAACTACATGTTTCAATGAGGTGTATGATTATGATTATGATTTAGTAGTGCATAATGTATGGGAAAACTCTAACAACATATCAATACTTTGCAGTTAATGGAACAAAAATAAAGCAGGAATAAATCTTTGCATTCAAAATTAAATTAGAAGTATTATTTAACAAAGATAGCTGATTTTTACTGAATCAGTTTCTGGATAATTGTACAATTGAGAGCAAAAAGTCATACCATGCGGTAATATCTTCTTTATTGTGTGCAAGACTTCCTCTAGAAAATAAATATATAAGTCAAAACTTGCTTTAGAAAATTCAATCTCTCCAACAGCATATAGGACATGGACATTTTCTATACACACTTTTGCTGCCTACAAAACAAATGAGATATTGGTCCAAAAAAATCGGGTGAAATAACCAGAGGAGAAATTGTACCTGGCAACGCAATGTACCAATCTGAAAAAATAAGAAAAAAAAACTGAAACAAAAGATTGAAGCAGCATATGTCATTGAAAAAGAAAACAAATGAAGAGTACTAGAAAACAACCTCAAAGAAAAAAATCATTAAAAAATAATTGGTACAGTTAAGTACTTGCCTAAATCTCACAACTTGATATCTTAGTATTAGCATGCAGGAATTGGCAAAGAGGGACATTCTAAGTACTCTAACTTAACTAGCTATCATATTTTCAAGTCTTTTGAAAAGACCACCCACAATCTATGGCTTTCACTTGAAGAAATCCATGGAGTTCTTATAGTCAGTCTTATGGAATCTGATTCAACATTCAGAAGGCAAAATCCTGTCATATGAACACGATAACTAAGTATAATTTGTCAAATTAGGTAGGGTGCATGTTGGGTCGAAATCACTCTGCGAGAGCTTGCTTTCGTCCAAAACATCTGATGATGTGTCCTCAACCATCAATATGTTCCCAACTCTAGAGCTCCTTAGGTCAAGATGCATCCCTCGACTTTCAAAACTGCATTTGTCTAGCTTCTGGCATCTACAGGCAGAACTGAACTGTCAGAACAATTCTGATGGTGAATCCCGTTATACGACACTTTTGATAACTAATTATGAGCTGTCACATTAGATCACAAATTGGGTCAAAATAACTCTGATGCAAGCTTTCTTTCATCCAAAACATCTGATTATGCCGACTCAGCCATCAAAATGGTTGCCGACTCTAGAGGCTAAGTAGTCTAGGAGTCTATTGTTGGTATTACTTTCTCTTCAAGGCATGATTGGAGTAAGATTTTGGTCCAGATTATATGATTTTAAGTGTCTATTAGTTTTCTTGGTCCATATTGGAGATGCTTGTCTGCTACATATCTTAGAGGCAAATTATTGATAAATACTGACCTAAATTAGTCACAAGGACAGTGAAGATTAAGCTGTCAAAAGGTAGCCACTTAATTTAAAATTCCTTCTGGTCTACAGAGAACTAGACCTCTTTGGGTGTGAGCAGCAGACTGCAGTGATTTAAAGAAGACTAAGAAGTTTTCTGCCTTTTCTCTTTCTTGTTAGTTTTTTGGTCTTCCTTAGTAATTTAGATTTTAATTCAAGGCTTAGTTTGAAACTCGTGGAATATCATCTCATCATACCCTTATCCACATTCTCTTTCAAAAGTTCATATATGAGAAGGAATAGCAAGTTACCACTTGGTTTCCCTCCCAATCTCCTTGGTACGTTTCAATATAAGCTCTTTTTAATAGTCAACTTTGACCAAACCATGGATGAAAAGGGCCCATTAGCATGGTTGATCACAAGATATGTCCCATGTCAATGCCTTATTGACAAAGATCCAAGATCATGTTATGAAGCATTGGAGATCCGTGGGACTCAAAAACTTCTATTAGATGTAACTTTAGTTGTCAATTTGCAGTATTTTCCTTTTATTTTTGATATTCTTTAGTTTTCAGTTGGTATTATTGAATCAAAGATGGAGATAAAAAGATCTCAAATTTTGTTTGACGACTTGATGGGTCTAGTTAGTAGTTACTATGGCAGTCCCATTTATGTGGTACTTGATGCGTCTCCTCACTTATCAAATATCCGAAATCTTTCACCTCCTCTTTCTCTTACTACTACAGTTTTGAACTCTCTATTTCTCTTCTTCAGTATAAAGGGTCAGCAACAAAGAAGGTACTCATCTTACACCTCTTCATCTCCTCCTATCTCGTTCATCAAGGCATCTTCACCCTACCATTTCTTTTCTTATTAAGATTTGATGTTTAGTTTTTCTATTTTTCTTTTATTGTTAGATGTCATGTGAAATCATATTTTTTCTTGACATAAATTGTTGCTCTATCAATTAATAATAATTTTTTATTACTTTTCTTCTCTTCCAAGAGCAAAAGCTCTATTTTTTTCTTTTTTCTCCTTCCATGTTCAAATGAATATAAATGAGACTACTGGCATTTGAAAACTTAAGATCTTTTGTATTAGATTTCTGCATTTTCAGCCACTACATGCTGATGCCTCGCCTTTTTTACTGTATTTTAATTGGAAATTGAACAAAATGACTAATTGTTTTTTTTTCTGTGCGTGTGTCTAAAGAAATGTTGGTGGAACCGACCCGAACCAGCTGGTTCCACCCATTTTGAACCGTACCGGTGACTCTCTAGTATGGTGCCAACTCAGAAAATGGGATGCCATCTCAGAGATGGAGAAGGAGAAGGAAAGAAAGACAGAGTAGGGGAGGGAAGGAGAGGGAGAGGGAGAGGGAGAGGATGCCGGCGGAGCCCGACGGAGGCCACAAGGGGGTCGGCCCCGGGGAAGGAGGAACCCTGGGAGAGGCGGAATGAGAGAGAAAAAGAGAGAGAGCAGAGGAGGGAGGGAGGGATGCTAGCGAATGCCGGCGGAGCCCGGCGAACCCCGGTGGAGCCCGCAAGGGGGCCGATACCGAGAAAGAAGGCTGTTTTTTTATTTTGCTGAAACGGAAGTATTATACATAATGTGTACGGATACAACCAAGAAAATCAAAAAGCAATACATCACAGAGAGCACTAGGCAACTCTGCCTCTCTCTCCTATAAGTGGTCCTCCAAGTGGTTTGCAACAAAAAAAGTTACCAATCTGCCACCCCATTAGTCTCTCTAAACACGTGCTTTGCCTGGATCACTATCCTATCATAAACCATGGCCCGGATATCTCTCAGCAGGGGTGGTAATCATCGATCCCCAAGAAACCCGCAGGATCCACCCAATAATCGTCGTAAAGTCACCTTCCAGGAGGATGTCTCTTCCCTGCAAGGCACGCCAAACATAACGCAAGCCAAACCAGGCCACTCTTAACTCCGCCCCTATCACTGAGGTATCAAACAAGTGGCAACCCCCAGTCGCAATCACCCTGAAGTCCGGGCCACCTCACAACGAAGCCCGCACCTCCCCTCCTACCGCCTTGTAGGACGTATCCATCGAAGTTGACCTTGAGGAAACTTGAAGGTGGGGGCTTCCAAGTGAAAAACACCAAGCGGGGCGCTCCACGAGCAGATGTAGAGCCCTAGATATCCCGAGTTATCAAAGGTCTATCTAACCGGATCGCTTGAGAGACCTCCAACGCCAACTATCGCGCCCTCTCCACCACCACCCCCGGTGGTTGGCACCTCTCCCTATGAGTATTGGGCCACCAGATGGGCCAACCTTGACCAAAGTCAGTAGCCCATTACTTCGAGAGTGAAGAAATTGATGTACGGTGGCTCAGTCGTCGAACCCTCTAGAACCCTCCTATTTTTTGACCCCACGTCACTGCTCCTTTCTCACTATTCTCCTCCTTCCTTAAAGACGGGGCTCCCTGAACGGACGTCTGCGTCGCCGGAGAAGGTGCTCGTGACTCCTCCTCGGAACTAGGTGAGCCTCCCGACCCCCTCGTTTCTGCCTCACTTATGTTGGAAATTGGCCGCAGTGCACTCAGCAAGCTATGATGATCTGGTTGATAGGGCTAAGAACATGGAGATTATCTGGAAAGAAACTCAGGATACTAGAGATGGGAAACAAAAGAAAAGGAGTAGAGAATTCGATAACCGCAGTGGACAGAATTCTATCAGATCTGCACAATTTTGTAATAGGTCTTGGCATTCTGGAAAGCAGGGATCTTATAAGAAGTCTACTCAACATCAGCAAGAGAAGTCTAAATGTGAAGCATGTGGAGGTGCCCATAAGATAGAACTTTGTAGACGGTTATCCGGAGCTTGTTTCAAATGCGGCCAATAGGGTCATAGGATAGCGGAGTGCCCTCATAATTAACAAGACTCTCAATCAGTTCAGAGATCTCAAGCTACAAGGACCCAACAAATGCAAGCTTCTCTTGCTCCAGTTCAGTCGGCTCAGCCTTCTTCTCCCAAGCAGCAGAAAGAGGAGAGACCGCACACACAGGATCGTATTTATGCACTGACTTAGCAGGTTGCTCAGGCATCCAACACTGTGGTGTCAGGTACATTACCGATTGCATCTGTTTATGCTCATGTGCTGTTTGATTCTGGTGCTACATATTCTTTTGTGTCATTTATATTTGTGCAAAAAAAATGACCTGCCTTATGTGCCATTAGATTATGATTTGTATGTTGGCACCCCTGCAGGGGATGGGGTGATCACTAATCAGGTCTGTAAGATTTGTTCAGTTTAGATAGTAGGTTGTTAGAAGTATGCCCTAGAAGCCAACGTGGCTGACGCATATTTGTAATCTGGGGCACAAATTTATAATTTGACACTTATTAATAAATAAGATTGGGCAATTT
>JAOXJJ010000743.1:101023-114827 GCA_025769935.1 Phoenix roebelenii
GCTCTTTTTTTCCCCTCTCTCCTCCTCTCTTCTCCTTTCTTTTCCCCCTTCTCCTGCGAGCAAGGGAGGTCTTCTTCCCCTCAAGGTAGTCTTCTTTCTCGTGAGGTGCTCAGGAGGAAGAAAGATGCCTGGTAGACAAAAATCCTGCAAGAGAGGTCTTCTTCCCCCCTTCGATAGGTAGTCTTCTCCTCTTTCTCTTCTTCTTCCTCTTCTTCTTTCTTCCTCTTTCTTCCTCTTCTTCCTCTTCTTCTTCCCTGCAAGTACCAGGCCCTGGTGCGGTTCCACCGATACGGGCAAGCAACCATTCGATTTCGACCCCAAAGGGGGTCGGAACCAAATTCTATGGTGGCACCGTACCGGTATGGTACAGGCGCCGACCGGTACTGGTATGGTACAGGCTGAACCCTTGGTTCCGACCGGTTCAGCAGACTTTGATTCTACAGGAGTGAAGTCTTCAGTTAATATTGTGGATCAAGGATCAATGGGAGTTTGGCAATCCTAGCAAGAATTTAGATGCAAAAACATTTCTTGTAAGGAAAAAACCAGAATAATATAAATGTGCAAATAAGGATTTTCAACATGGTCAGAATATCACATAAGAAATTATAAAGTACGAAACACCAAAGAAGATACATCATGTAGTTTTGTGTAATATGTCTAGCAACGTTCTCCCATCAAGTACACAAAGACAGAAGTTGTTTCTAGCATAAGACTTCATGAGAAGTCTGAATACGTAGACCTAACTGAAGGTAAGACAAGGTCTTGCAGGCACCATAATGCTAAAAGACTGCAGAAGCACTCAATTATGATGGCCTAGTCTGCACATGGAAAACCAGATTTTTTTTTCCAATATGCGAGTTTTCTGGTCACAATTTTTGGTGCACATTGATATACACTAGATCTTCTAGTGAACTATTTATCTTGTACTTTTATTTTCTTCCTTGTGTGACCACATTTTCAAGATTTTGTCCTAATCAGATAATGATTTGCCTCCCCACATAGTCCTCAAAGTTTTATCTAGGTCAAACACATCAGAACATTTTCCATGATACTTTCTGGCTGGCATGTTGGTATTTGGCAGAAGTGTCTGAACATTTGGGCCATCAATTTGGAATAACATGGGTCAACTTGCAGACACATGTGCCACTGCCAGGCCTTTTTGTCAAAGCATCGTCAAATTCCAATAATCAAAATGACCATCAAAATCCAACAAAACTTTGGGGCTTCATCATTTTCAGGTCATTTCCCACTACCATTTCCTTCTTTCACATCCCACTCACAAGCTTTTTGGCTACTAACTCATGATTGTCATCCCATCCATTATCAGGCGCACCCAACTCTATGCTTTATTAGATCTGGTGAGTTTGCTTGTTCAATTAGTAGAATAAAAGATTTATTAAAGTAAATATATAAGTATGATGATTGTTCAATTAGAAAAAGGGGATCAATATTATTTGGTATGATTAAGATGCAAAACAGTTTTCAGCTTACAAGGAGCTCTTCACGAGAAATTGCTTTTATAACCTTTCCTGTCTAGTGTAAACTGATGATGCCGAACAGGCTTGTACATATATGTTCATTTAGAGGATAAAGCAAATGTAATATCCACATACAGAAATAATTCCAATGAGAGACGTCATGAACTTATCTTGCCTTTTTTAGTGTATGTATGTAGTTTTAATTCATCATAGTCTATGACATGTATTAGATTATCTTACCTCTCCAGGCTTTTTATTTGTTTTAAACAGACATTTAAATTCATCAATGTCTTACTATGGCAATTTGAAAATGTTGATAGTTACACAAGATCTAGAGAATATCAGTGCCCTATCAAGCCAACCAGATGGTCATTGTGAAGTTAAAGAAGTCATATTATAATGAATAATAATCACTAGCTAATACAGCACCACACAAAGAATTAATGATACAGTATAAAATAATAAAAAGCACCTTGACTGCAATAAGAAATAAGTGCTTTGAGACAACAATTATGCCTTACAGAAATAATCTTCCTGTAATGTGTACCATCCGTGCCTCGTGATATACTGAGTTATTAGCAAGTTTATCTATGTAGAGACAAGTAATCATCATGGCAAATTAATCATCAAAACAAAACTGAAGCATTAATTAATTTTAAAGCTCCAAAAATGAACTCATTCGAAAAAGTAATAATCTGCTGTTCCTATAGTATCTTGCCTTTCTTAACTACAGGAGATGCACTCATTCCAAAAATGGCCGGCTTGCATCCAGACTTGTGGTAAAATTCCTATATCACAATTAGCATGAAAATAGTTAATCGGACACTGAAAACAAAATATATCATACAAAAGAAGAATGACAAGGAAAGTATCTCCATATATTTATATTAAGTTTATCACTTAGCAAGATTAACTTTATATGCACCTTCATTATTTTTGCATATGGATGATTTCCAGTTGCACGATGGCACTCATCAAAGATTATCAAGTTTACCATGTCCAGAGTCAGGAAAGCATGCTTTAAAGCATCCAATAAAATTTGGGGAGTCATCATCACAACCTGTAGAATGGAAGCTGTCAAGAACTCTTAATATAAACAAGTTTGAGGGGAAAGATTAAAGATGCAGTAGATGGTACCTTTTTGAACAGTTAACCCACTAAACATACAGGAATAGAAGAAAAGAGTTCTCAGGTTAGTTTGTGTATAATGTAGTTTACCTAAAGTTAAAGCAAATTAATAGACTGATGGTTGAATTTAATGCATTTTCTACACAAATCATCCAGATCTTTGGCCCCAACCCCGCACCCAAAAAAATGAATAATGAAAATTAAGCTACAGATGAAGAAATTGGGCAAAACTTCTTGGCCGTTATGATGAAAAATGTAAAAGTTGACTATTCACTCATAATTATCCACCAAATTAAACAATTATGTCAAGTCAATGGATACTAATTAATATTAACTACCTAGTATCTATCAATTAACTATAACATGGCCTGGCATGCTATCTAAGCGAAAAACATTGCCTCCCATGCACTCTCCCAACACTACAGAGAAAATGTAGTCGTATTCCAAGGACACATGTTTGAATAACATACAGACAAAAATATAATTGTAATGTTGAGCAAGGCTAAAGAAGAACCAATTAATGGTCTTAGAATGAGGATGAAGTAACAGAAATAGTGGTAACATAATCTATTCTGTGGAGAGAGAAAGCAACTAGTAGAGATTGAACCATGATATGCTTTAACAGTACCGATAGGCGTACCAATCACCTACCAGACCGGTACGATACTGATTCGGACCGGTTTGTACCGATTCTGAACTGGTCTGCCGCAGGACTACGCGCCTGTGTGGTTTCCAGCGCACGGGCGGCTCCTAGAGCTCGCCCACGCAGGCGCACTACCCAGCATGGGGAACCGTGCACGGCACACTAGGCAGCATGCGCGGGCATGCGTACCAATGCAAAACAGTCCAGTTCACACCCGTACGCGACCATACCGATCTATTCCGGCCCCTTTGGGGCCCGAACCGTTTTTCACGCTTGAACCAGATCGGATGGACCGGTCTGGTACATGTTGAATGGATCAGTTCAGCATACCATGGATTGAACAATAAGCTTTATATGGGTAATGTCTACTTGCTATATTTTCTAGAAGTATCCTTCAGTAAATGACTCATCCGTGATCCATAGAGGCATGAAATGTGGTGGATAACTTAGGCCATAGTTTGACGTACTGGTGTATCGCTCTGTACCGAGCATATTGTACCGTACCAGTATTGAACCAAGACTTGGAACCGGGGATGCACCGAGTACCAATCCTCGTGCCGAGCATACCAACACTGTACCAACATGGTTCCGATATAGGGTCAGATACAGATGGCGAACCTTGCTTAGGGATAATACAAATGCATGGAAACAATTAAAGTTTGTATCTTGGCTTGAATAATTAGCCCCAAGTGAGGCAAGATATCTTTAACTAATCATATTTGCTTTGTAAGAGCAACAGATCAGCTGACATGATCAAGTATGTTTTACAAATTTGTACACTGTAGTATGAAGTACCTAAGATTGGTCTATGTTAAAAAAACTGAAGTAGCGTCTCTTAGAGTACTAGTTGTGAATACTTTTACTTTATTCCAGCATAGACCAAATGTTAGCATCATAAACATATCATGGTTTCTGAATCCCTTTTACTTTATTCCTCTACAAAATTATATTTTTATCAAAATATGGCAATGGTAAATTTAAAATTTTACCCTCCGGCCATATTTTGAAACCATGATATGTTTATCATTGCCATATTTTGATAAAAATATAATTTTTGGAATATTAGGTTCTAGAGAAATTTTTCAAGATTAGTTGGAATTGTTTACTGAGTATGCCCACAAGGTATGTAATGATTCTCTTTTCTTAGATTTTTTATTTATTTACTCTGAATAAATATTTATTAAATAAATTATAAATTGATTAACATGCAATTTATGAATTTTATAAAATTATATTTTAAATGGAAAATAAATTTGTAAATTGAAAGTATTACTTTCATTACTGATTATTATGCATAATTGTTTAGAAACATTTTATTGAACATGTATACTTGTTTAGAATTTGATAAATGCGTATATGTGATTTGTGAATAGCTTTGATACATTTTAATTATTTAACTCTCAACCCGACTATATTTTGAACCTCACCCGTGGAGATTATATTTTGGTACTTTGTCTGTTCCAAAAACTCATTATTCCAAGCCTTTCATAGAGTATAAATGAGGGTTTCTAGCCCACTCCATAGAGTACAAGTGCAGTATTCTATCCCCTCCACAAGGTCCAAGAGCAGTCTCTAGTTTGCTAGAGGATATAAGTGTGGTCATAGTCTAATAGGTTGTTGAGTTGAAATATAACATCTTAAATTGTTTTATGATCATGAATATGAACAATTAAGCAAACATTAATATACTTGATTATAAAAAATATCTTATTAAAATATAATAATTTTCTTATATGCTTGCTATTATCAAGGAAATTAATTTAATTTATTATTGAGTTATCTAGTTAAGGTATTCATTACTTACTAGAATGCTGAGCTCATTATTTGGCCTCTTCTTTCTTTACAAGTCTAGATAACTAGTTGCTGATGGGATATTGTTATGCAGTGTACTAGTTGAGAGAATAGAATCTTCGGCATATCCTAGAATTAGTATTTGTTTTCTTAGTATAGACCTTGGAAGCATTTTATAGGTTTCTTTCTTCGATTAAATATTTGGAGAACAATTGAAGTTAAATTCTTCTGAATAAAATTCGTCAAGTTTCTTGTGAGTTTTTTTTGGACTTGTTAATCGTTCAATTTTGAATTTTAATTGCTCTGATTTTATTCCTTTTCTTTATTTATACTATTATGATATCGTGTGGGGTACCTTGCATGCTTGTGGGGTAATGCCCTATAAGTAAGTGGCAGTTGCCAAGTCTCTGACTTGTGATTTCAGGCTGAGAGTGTGAGAACCTATGTTGTAGTATTATATCTAAAAGGCTCACCTAGCCGACACAGCTAGAAACGGTCAAGTTTGGCTAATATTATTAACTAGGATGGAGTAGTAGGTATGTAACCAAGGCAAATTACAATTCCGTATCTTTCTCGTTGATACTGAAACACCTTAGTAGAACCTACGAACTAATCGTTGAGTGGTTGAGTGGTTGTTTGTTTCTAATTTAGCATAATTAGTCATCATTTTTAACCCAAAGGGGTGGAGCTTGGGATAAAATTTTAAATGGGTTAGTGTGTCAGCAAAGTATAGTCCCATTTCTTTCTCATTGGTGCCCAAACACCTTCATTAGTAACAACTTACAACAAGGTTCACCGTCTCGGTACCGGTGCCATACTAGCACAACGTCGATACAGTACGGAATGAAATTTTTTTTGCGTACTGGATATCGGTACCAAACCGAAACAGTACGTCCCGTACTGCCTAATTCGGGCCGGTACGGCATACCTTGATTTACAAGCTTCATTAATTCTTAATGGTTGTTTTATTCTGATTTTGCATTGATAAATAATCATTGTGCAAAGCTACTTTTAGATTATATTTCTTTTTTTTGGTCATCTAGTACACAGTATGTAGGGAAAAATTGTACCCAACTAGTTGATATGTAGCACTAATATAGGTAGTAGGTACTTATATAAATGTATAGGATATAGTATTTCATTTTGTAATATCTTTTCCTTTGATTTATTTTGATTTATTTATAATTCTCTAGTTAATTTTGCATTACATATTTATACATGTGTCTATGTATCTAATCAATTATGTTAACAAAGTCCACCTGATCACTTAACTAAATGGCCACCTTCCACTTAAATGTTAGGTAGCCTCTTAATCGACTTCACACCATGCTTGCTCTATACATGCTAAAGAACAGTTTGCAGAAAAGCTCTCTCCCCCATGAACCAAGTATAATAATTCCATAGTGGTTTAATGTTCGAAAAGTGATGAACTAATGACGAGTAGTTTGTGAGGCATGTATATCTCCCACGAAACAACTGCTTCTGACAGTTGCAGACTCACAGTCCTTATTCATTCCCCATTACCATTGATGCATCTAAAGTGGACCTAGCTAGCACATACTTGACTCGGTACATATCAAAAGTTGCTCAAGACAGCAAAGGGCTTCAATGTTTGATTTGAGCCCAAGTTTTTGATGGTTAAGGAAGATTTGGGATATAAACCTCAAATATATGATGATAAGGACAACAACATTAAAGATTAAAAAAAAAATCGAAGAGCCCAAATGTCAAGATCAATTGGAGATATTAAAAAAATTCTATCCAATCATGAGGAGACTCCTACTATATCTACTTTTTACTTTATATCAATCAAATTCTAGCAAATTACAGGGACATTCTTTTGCACAATCATTTTCCATATTTGTAAAATATGCTACCTTTTTAGCTAGGAATGAATGTAGACATATTCATGGGTAGATTTAGCTAGGAATGAATGTAGACATATTCATGGGTAGATTTAAGGGGGCTTCTACAACTATAAATAGGGGTGCCTAGCCAATTCAGAAGCCTGTCTTGAGTTCAATCAATTCTAAGCTCCCTTCTCTGTCTTTTGAGAGTGCAAGATTTTCTTTTAGTTGTTTCTATTTCTCCTAACTTGCTACTTTAGCTGTTAGGAAATCTCCTTCTTCAAGAAAGAATGACCAGAGCATGCACTAACCTCCAATACTCCTCTGACGATTGCTGAAAATTTTCAAAGGGTGATTTAAACTAAATTATGAATGTAAGGAAAACTGTAAAAGTTTAAAAGAAAAAAGATTTATGTGGACAAAGAAGATGATGATATTTACCTACTTTTATTATGAATTACTAAACTTTAGCTGCCTAATACATATTAAATTGGTACACCAATGTTCTCATGGGGTAGAAGGGTGAAAATGGCATATTTCATTTGTGGAAAGATCCAACAACTTCGCTTAAAATCGAGTTCTAGACAAGTGAAAAATTACTTTGTCATCTCATTTTATTTGGGCACCAAATATAAACTACATTTGGGAAAAAAGCGCATATAACAAACAAAATAAACAAGATGGTATTTTCTATAGAAAACTGTAAGATTTTCAATGAATATATAATGTGTTAATATTTAGCCACATGCAAATATATTTGTAGAAGAAGATGATTTAGAATGCAACGTTTAGTATAGTCTAATCATTAAAAGAAAACAAATGTTAATTCAAAGTTCAGATGTAATTTCATTATCTCATATAGAACTAAATCTGAAACATTATAAGTGAAATTGAACTCTATGGTCATACAACTGGGTGACTCTAAAGTCTTAGAGGAATATTTCATTTATGGAGGTTGAAAATCAAAGATATATAGGTAAATATCTGAAAGCTATATAACTTTCAGTTTTAAATTTTAACCATTAAAGTTGGGTAATATCCCCACTTGCATCATTTAGTGGTGGCCCATGCCCAAGTTAGCCGAATAAGAAATAAAGTTGTTAAACTTGGTTTTAATTTTTTGCTAGAACCAAGGAATGTCGAACCTAGCTGAACCACCTAGTTCGGCTTGTACCGAGCCAACCTGGTGGGAAACCGGATCGGTCATCTTTTGGATTCGGCCCCAAACTGGCCGGAATCGGTCCTGAACTGACTGAAAAAGGTCCAAACCAGACCTTATCGGTGCTAACTGGTATAGAACCGGCCGATTCCATTCGAACTCGGTGCGAACCGGCCGGTTAGCACCAAGTCGATCGGTTCTGAAATTGGGCCCTTCCCTTTTTCTTTTTTTTTGGTGTTAAAATGATGTTGGAAAGGCCTTCCCAACAACATGTGTAAACAGTGGAGAACTTTTCGCCTTTCCCCTTTCCCACCAGGTCAAAAAGCACATTGATTCAACACTTCAGAAAAAACATCCGATCCTAAATAAGGTGTGCTTTCTCCCCTATCTCATTTTCTCATTTTTTGGGGCCTTGAAAAAATAACTTGAAAATTGCAAAATAAGGAGAAATCATGCCAAAATTCTTGATTTGGGCTTGATTTTATCATATGTTGTAGATCTATAGACGATCTACATGATGACATAAAAATTTTTAATTTTTGAATTTTATATATGTTTAAAATTAAAAATTTATTTTTGGATTAAAAATAAAAAATATATTTAAAAAATAAAAAATAAAAAAATATAAAATCAGAAGCATAAAATTTGGTGTTCATTTATTTAAGTTTTAATGCGATCATGCGCATAGTGGCCTAGGTCTAAATTTAGAAAAAAATGAGAAATAAATAGCTTTTGATGCATGCCTAAAGGACTAAAATTAATTTTTTAAAATATTAATTTTTTAAAATTATTTTTAAATTTAAAAAATAAATAAAAATTATTTTCTACTTGGTCACATTATAGAGAAGAAAAGGTAAAACCAAACTCATTGAGATGACTTCAGCTAAGTTTGGTTGTATTAGTGCAGCTCAACTTCATTGTAAGCTGTGCTGACATGCATCATCACAGATCACTCTGACATTCTACAGCCACATCAATGCACATTTATACATTCCAATAAAGGACATAACTGGTATGAACCCTATGTGTGTGTGTGTGTGTGTGTGTGTCAAGCCAATAGGCCTATCATATATCAATAATGTTTATATACACCAACTCAAGATGTCACTAATATGAATCCTATACATCAGGCCAACAAGCATCAGTGATCAGACAACACATGTTTGACAACTATAGGCATGTGATCTAGATTGGAACTTAAAGCTTTTTGCATCACATACTTGGTCATGCTTAGCAGGTGCAGTCCTGGATTACTTAACTCTATACTTAGGCCAAAAGCATGACCCATTACCATGTATTTGTATTCAGATACAGTTTTGCCCAAAATCATGGCATTCAGATATCAGACTAGATCTCATAAGAAGTCTAGATTTACCATGGGAAATAGGTGCAAAAATTAATAATTGTAAGTAATAACCATAGTTATTCAAGTAACTGAATATGCTGTATCAGTGAGAAGAAAAGTAAACATTGCAACCTCCAGTACCTAATAAAATAAAGTGATTAAATACCATTAAAGTTTCTTCAAGAATGAAACCAAAGTTAGGTCAAAAAATTTTTTTTTTAAGAAGCCTATACCAGATCAAGAAATTGTTGTACCCCAAATAATTATAGTCACTGTAGCTAGAACTACACCAAGCATCTGTACATAAAATCATAGTTTAGTGGACATAAAGGGCCAAAAGAATTACATCTCTGCTGCCAACTTCCTTCTTCCAGAATTCAGCGCTCCACTCACCAATCCCCTTTGCCCCATAGTATTCAGCCACGTCGAACTCTGTATGATCTCTGATCACTTCATATTGCTGCAGATCACTTATAATGTCAAGTCCTCTACCAAAAATCTTAGCTCCCAATAAAAGGAAGGCAAAAAGAAACTTGCAAAGAATCCCTGCATCACCTGATTGACAAGATTAACGGTTGGTGCCAGAAAAAATATGAACATCTTTTTACCATTTTCAATCAGCTTTCTCCCAATCTCCTTTATAAGCATCACCGCGATCATCGTCTTTCCGGCCCCTGTTTCCAGCACCGCAATAGTGTTCCTTTGCATTGCAACCTCGAATACCTTAATCTGATAACTGAAAACCACAATAACAAAAAAAAAAGGAAACTTGAAAACAATTCTTCTTCAAGAAACTGAGTAGGAGAAGAACCCAGCAAGAACCTCCTAGGCTGGAAAGCCTTGGTTGGCCCTCGAGATGGTCGTTCCTCCTTGTCCTCCATGACTTTTTTGGCGGAATCCATGGCTGGAGGGTCGATGGGAGATCGGAGGGAGGAGAATTCGGAGGGTTTTCTTGGTCGTGTTTGGTTTTTGAAGCCCTGGAGCTCCAGCTGAGGACATGGACGGCCGATGGTACGGCCTGAGAAAAGGCCAAGGCGAAGGGCATGGATTCCCTTCTCGACGGAAAAGGACGAGGGAGGCTATAAATGCATGAGGGCAGAGCAGGGTGGCGGAGTTGCATGAGAGGAACCTTCCTCTTGTTTCAGATGGCGGGTTTCGAGCAGAAGTTGTATAATTACCTTCATACCCTTATTTTTGGCTGAAATGAATGATGGCGAAAATTATATGAAGATGACAATATCCATAATAATCCTTCCATCTACTCTTAAAAATGTTATTTTTCCAATTATTTTACTAAGATTTCAACTATCACACATTCTAAGCAAGGTTCTTGTGACCCCATTCTTTTTTTTTTTACTTCCATATGAAATCACAGCACTGAATTGATAATCTCTTAAATAAAATTTTAACATTTTATTTTATATTTTGTGTCGTCGTGTTGATCAAAAGTATCTATGCGCTTAATTTTCTCATAAAACTAATAACTTATACAATCAAGTTGCATAATTTATGTATTTAATGTATGACTTTAACTTTAAAATAGTTAAAATTACATAAATATTGCGTGCTTTTCATTTTTATTCGAATACACTTGCATAATACTAAATGTAAAATACATTATTATATCACTATAAATAATATCTTAATTTGTATATGTCCATATTATGATTTTTTTTGACTTTTAACCTAATCAACTTTTTAATGGTTGCAACAATATTATCTATTCATTGCTGATCTTTTTAATATCCAAATATTTTTTTCTTTTAGAATCGGTCGAGCAACATTACCCATATATCCTTGATATCTCAAAATACAAATAATATGATACATACAAATATAGATTAAATTATACTAACAAGGAATGACTACATGAATAAACATATCATAAGTAGGAAATAGAGGAATCCATCCATATAATTTTTAAATTGGTGCCTTCTCATATCTTACCAATTATTTGTATGTATCACTAATTTGAGTTATAACATTGACAATCAATCATTCTACCTAATTCCCTGCCCTATCATACTTTTATCATGAACTACCACATATTCAACTAATATATACAATTTTATAGTAATTTTTTGGGCTAAATTTTCCAAAATACTAGTTTCATGTATAACTATAGCATTGAACTTCGTTTTCCAACCATTTTAATATATAGGTATTGGAGTTTATAAGCTATTTTAAGGAAAAATTATAAAATGCATAACAAATAATAACCTTATAACAACATTTTATCTAAACTCAGTTTATATCGTTTATTTGATAAAAATAGAAATAGAAGTAAAAAAATTAAGCCATTGGGTTAAAGCATAGTTATCCAGTCAACCAAAATCTCATAAATAATAAGAACTAATATTTTTACATAATTAATTTTAATTTTTATTCAAAATATTGGCCTAATTTATTTTGAAGATATTTTGACATGGTACATGCATTTCTAGACTTATTATTGAGTTAAAAATATTATTGAGATGCATTTGTCAAACTCCTATACTATATTCATTTCATAATAAAAATTTAGTATAAATAGTTATTCCTTTATAAATCTATCATTAGTCAAGGAGACAAGGGCATGGAATATAGTTTCTATAATAAGTAATAGGATATTAAGGACTAGTATAAATATAGAGATATATACGATAAATATAATGACATAGGTTGACAAATATATGTGCATTATAAGAAATGTCGAAATATTTTTTTTTTACCTTTAAGAGAAGACATATAGAAAAATAAGGAAATAAATAAATACTTAAGTATTTTACAACTTTAATATATCTTTGTTTGAAACTAAAGACATAAATTAATTCTCTTAATAGAAAAGAATAATATGAGAGATTTTGCCATTAATAAGGTAATAGAGAAGTGAAGGCAATGCAAAACCATACAAGAATCTCACTATTAGAGAAAGGTCGACATAAGGGGCATTAATTTTCTTTAATAAGATAGCAGAAACTTAAAATATATGAGTGGTCATTATATAAGAGAACCTTTCTTTGTAGTACTACTAAATTGAGTATCATTAGTTAAGATAGAATCTCATTGTATATGGTAAAATTTTGAATTATATAAAATATATAATTACATTTATGGCCTTATTCTTACCTGAAGTATCCAATTAATTGTATAAACAATATTTTAATATAAGTGATTATAATTATTTTTATTGACCCTTCTACTTTCATGCAAGATGTCAAGGATGATATTGTTCACTAAAAAACAACTTCTTTCTTTCTTCTAAGAAACTATCATAAATTTGAAACAAGGTCATTGTGATCCCATTTTTTTATATATTTCTATGATATGTGAAATTTTACTATCAATTTTACCCACATGTCTTAATTGCAATAGGTTGATAATCTTTCATATTTATGTAGAGATCTAATCATTCATATTTTGGTTTGTGGTAGTTAATGGCATCAACGTGCTTAGCTTCCTTCGATGACTATAAACAAGAATAATCAAAATACCCAACTAATGCATTTAAAGCATGATTCTAGTCATAAAATAGTGATTGAAAAAGTATACTATATAGCACTTTTAATTGTCACATGTTTTATATTATTTAGACTTGAGGAATACTAGTGATACAAAATATTTTGTTGCACTTTAAGTAACTTCATTTTTTCATATCAATAACATGACACTTGTTTTGACTTTTTGACTAATTAATTTTTCGATAGTTACCATAATATTATATATATATATATATATTTGTTATATTAAAATATTTTTTTAGAAGAGGTGGAGCAATATTGTCCATATCTGATATATCGTTATGTATAAGTCAATATAAAATAAAACTTAAATAATCGTTTCTTTTAAGTTGGTCAAGCCATCTATTTAATTATAGAATGGTGTCTTGTGATATCTATTATGACTATTTCTATCTAACACTAGTTGGAGCCAGAACTTCATCGATTATTCTATCCGATTCCTAATCTCACTTCCATCATGAATATTGTACATTTAATTGATATATTTTTCTAAATACTTTCTTTTTAAGAATCTAGTTTTATAATTATAGTTCATCACACATATTAATCATAATACCAACTCCTTTTTTAACCATTCTAATATATAAATTATGGCATTAATAAGATATTTCACAAAAAACAAGATGTGGTACAAAAGATAGAATAACTTCATATATATTATCTTAACCAATCTTTGCAAATATAATATACTTAATAAGATAACTAAGCTAGTAGATGTAGCATAATTATATGATTAATTAATGCCCCAAAAATAAAAAAATACTATTGAATAAAAACCAACATTCATAGTCAAGTTAAATTGTTGCTCAAAAATATTAATTTATTCATATAAAGAATTACTCTTATTTATATGGTACATAGTATTGCAAATGTGTCATTGACTTAAATTAAAAAAAATATTTGCCAATATATA
>JAOXJJ010000745.1:22894-33531 GCA_025769935.1 Phoenix roebelenii
GGCAAGTGATTGGATCTAGATGAAATGCATGGAGAGTAGTAGAAATAACATTTGCAATCCATTCACCTTGCTAACTATCCACTTTACTCGGTGTATGCACCAACCTGATATGGAACATGGATGGAATGCATTTGCTGTTTGTCATGCCGCCGACCCGAGATCGCGAACCAAGAGTTGTGGCAACCGCCGCATACTCGTAAGGAACTCGTTCTACAAGTATGCAAAGTATCTCAATATTATATCATAAACAAACGACGGAATAAATTTAGATAATAACACTCAAACTTTATCCTAAATAACTAATTCAAAATTAAATATCACATAAAATTAAATAATATTCTAAAGTTTTATATCAATTTTAAATTCTAAAGTTCTAAATTTAGAAGTCAAAATTTTGTCTCTAGTTGCTTTCTCATGATAAATCACCAAGTCAAGCTAATTTTTTGAATCTGTAAAAAATAGTTAGAAATTATGTAATGAGCTAGATAATCCAATAAGCAATGAACATTTTAACTAGACAAATCAAGCAATAAAATAACAGCAGTATGCTGAAATTAAGCATGCAGAGTTTATCATTTTAAAACCAAATTTAAACACTATCCAGTTATTTTAAAATTCAAATTTCGTTCATGAACAATTTCTTTCAAAATATCAAGTTCATTTCGACAACCATGAATTATGATCATATAAAAGTGCCACTTCATAACTTTCAATGACAGAGTATCAAAGTACCAAAGTATAGTCTTCACTAGTAAGGCATCGAATGGTCAATGTATAACTCCCACTAGTAGGGTATTAAAATATAGTATGGCTATGAGTCCAAATCTATTTCGAATCAAAACTCTTTTAGTTAAAAGCATGTTTAATATTCTAAATGGTAAGATATAAAAAATCACACGACATCGAAATTGATCGAGCATAGTCAATACATTCGATCAAGAATCATATGATATTCCAGAAAAGGCATATATAATAATAAAACATTATGCATTAAGTTCGTAAATCAAGAATAATTTGATTCAAAAAATATTTATAATTTGCTGATAAATCTAGAAAAGGGTTACATTACTTACCTAATTAATTTTGAAGTCTCTCTAAGAGCCTAATATTCAAAAATTATATTTTTCATTAAAAATTTTTCATAATTAGTTTAAAAATAAAATCCTAAATTTAACACTCTTATAGCGCTGATCAAGTGGGGTGCCTGACACCTCGGTCGGTCCAATTAAGGCGAAATTTATCCGATCATGGTTAGACTAGAGTATAGATGGTTCGATAGAAATTAAGGTGACCTAATCTAATAGTGTCCGACAAAGGCTAAGGTGGGGTTGGCACGTCGCCCGATGATTTTGGATCAGGATCATTCACCACGGTCGATCAAAAAATCACTGAAAGGCATCCTTACCGGGTCCGACTATCTAAGAGAGAGTAGAGAGAAATAAGGGAGAGAGGATTAGGGGTGCAAATGGGATGGGTCGCGTCCTGGGTGACCCCGATCCGACCCGATTTTTTGTTCGGGTCCTAATTTTGGACCCAGACTCGACCCGGTTGAAGATCGGGTCGGGTCCGAGTCGGATCTGGGTCGGGTCCGGGTCGGAGTCGGGTCGGGTTCGGATCCGAATCGGATCCATTTTTTTGTGCTTTGGAAAAAAAATGGACAAATCTAATTTGGTCATATCATAATTATGAGGTGCTGGGTGACCCATGACTTGAAAGACTTGCATTTGCAATTGACCTCAGATGACCCATGACTTACTAAGTTGGTCTACAAGCCAAATTTCATATCACACTATTTTTTTGTCTATATGACTGATTGGACAGAATCTCGTGTCTCCCAGCTCCCCTCTTACGAGGACAAAAAAAATCCCAGACCTTCCAAAATCCAATTCCAATGCAGAAAACTGGCACATGACCCATATCCAGTGCAGTGTTCCCTCACTTCCTCCCTGCAAAAGTTAAAAAAAACGAAAACCAAAAAACAGAAGGAAAAAAAAAAAAGCCAGCTACCGAGACACCAGAGGTATCAATAGTGTAATAGATCAAGAGAGAATCCTAGCGGACCAATAGTGCCACGACTCACAAAAAAAAAAAAAAAAAAACTCCCTTTTGCTTTTCTCTCTCTCTCTTCGGGTCCATTCGGATCGGAAAAATGATTCGGATCCAATTTTAGGACCCGACCTGGACCCGCGGGTCCTAAAATTCGGGTCGGGTTGGGTCTATGCAGGTCGGGCCGTCGGGTCTCGGGTCGACCCAGCCCATTTGCAGCCTTAGAGAGGATGAAAGAGAGAGAAAAGAGAAAGAAAGAAATAGAAAAAGCTTTTCTTTCTAAGGAAGAGGAAGAAAGAGGGTGGCTGCAAGTGGTGCTTGGGGTTAGGGATCCATAGCGGGCCAACAGGCGGCTAGCGGCGCAAAACTCACCTAAAACAGGAATTTCAACCTCTTAAATCATGGAACCAAGACATCCCGGCGACCGAGACTCCAACCAAGGCCACAAGCTAATGCAAGGGATTAGGAGAAGACCCCAGCGACAAGCGCCATCGGCGGAATCTATCGAAAACAAGAAGAAACAAGGGTCGGCCTACCGAGATAGGGAAAACAAGGCATCGTCCTTTTTCACCAAAACTCTAGCGATCGCGGTTCGGAATTAGGGCTCCAAGGAGTCTGAAAGAAAGAGAAGAAGGGTAGATCGAAGGAGGCTGGGTCTTGGGTTTTCGGCGACAATTGGCCGGGTGCAAATGGAGATCGGCGTTCGGAGAGGGATTCAAAGAAATCTTCCAATGGTGAGCTCCGATCGAGGCTAGATCTCTAGTGAGGTGATAGAGGGATCGGAGAGGGGCTCTTAAATAGGCTCGGTCGCGACTGGAATCCGGCTTAGAGTCGGATTTTGTTCGGGGTGGAAGAATACTCCCATTAGAAATCCTCTTCCCTCCTTGCATGTGCTACACGTGTGCAATTCTTTTTTTCTTTCTTTCTTTTGGGCCAAGTAGGTCGGTTAAGTGGATCGGGCCTAGTTTACTGGGTATTACAACTTGATATGGAAATTGGACAGAATGCAAAAAGTGGACAGAATTTATTTGCTATAAAACAAAGAAATTAAAGAAATTTGACAAAAAACATGGACAGGGAAGATCATTTTGAGTGGGCAAGTGGATGGCCGATAAGGTACATGCAATTAAGCTATGAGCTCTTTATATTATCACATTAAAGAACAAAGGGGAAATTTCTTCTCTTCTAATAACATTTGACACACACACACACAGAGAAAGAGAGAGAGTGAGAGACTCCAAGCCTTGTTGTACATATGGAGGATGAAATTATGCCCAGTAGTATGCGTGATATTTGTGGAAAAATATCGTTCTGATACTTAATATGAATATCAAAAGGTAGAGCATGTCTTGATGTGGATCCAACTTGGTTCTTCAATAAAATTAACTATTAGAGATAGTTTTTTAAGGTTCATTTTCATGTTTTCAGGCAACTCTAGGAGATGAATTTAAATGAGATGAGATGACTTGGATCTCTTAGTCATCATAGTGGAGATATAGAGCTCATACTTGGGTTCAAGTCAGTGACCATGGCAGCAGCATTGAAGTAACAAGAACCTCCATGGTTTTTAAATTTCTGCCAGTAGCTGTTGAAGGCATAGGATGCATGGTCCCTGACAGTATTGGGAAGGTAGCAGGGCTTGTTTGGTCGGATCATCCTGCAGTCTGCAGCCCCAACTGGGCGAACTGTTCTATCGCAGGAACATGTAGAATGCTCGGGTCCCCGCGGGAGTACGTCTGCAACGGAGCTGATGGTCTGGCGGCATCGGCTACCACATGCCCAATCCATAGCCTGCTGCAGAACATCATCTGGTGTTTGTTCATCCGCTACACACCACTGCTGCTCCGGATATGCCTCATCCATCATACAATTTATACACTGAATTATTAGTATAAAGTTTAATCGGTATTATCTTATCATTCATGTTCATCATGTCTCGACATAGAGCCTCGTGATTATTCATGCCATTTTTTTAAAATTCTTACATTAGTTGAAGGATAGTGGCTTTTCAGCCTGAGTCTGTAAGGATAAAAATTAACCGACTGCAATTTTCAAAGATGAAAGTAATTGAAAGAACAAGTGTAGAAAGAAAATGTCAATGTCTGTTCTTTTATGATCAACGTATTTGTTGTTAGTCAGATTATGTAATATTTGAATGAAGTTTAGTCAGTAGGCCCCTTCCATTCTATTTGAAGTTTGTTGTGTTCTGATATTAAGGAGGTTAAGTCAATTTTTTTCCCCTGATCCATGACCTTTCTCACACAATGTTTAGGATTCTGTTGTGCACCTCGTACTTTCTTAGTACGTGAGTTCTTTTGAACTTTACAGTGTGATTCTTGTGAATGGCAAATGTTCTTAGCTATGGATTTATAGACCACTTTCTTAGTATCGTCAAGGGCTTTTAACTGCCCATTTTCTGTTACCGTCACTCTATAGACCACTCCAAAGGCCTCCTAGTGCTACTGATCATACAGTTGGAAAACTCATCCTGTCAGTACCTGAATATAAGTGATAATTGTGTTGGATTATCTAAATTGATTTCATTAATTTGAGTGCCTTAAGGGAGATGACATTAATTTGCACTATCTGGTGGAGCAGTTTCACAAAACTTATGCACCATAGAATTTGTTAACTAATTCTCATCTACCAGGATTCACTGAACTATCCCAAACCTCCAGTTCTGGGCATGTTCCGCCCTGTTCCGACCAGTTCCACCTGTTCCGAGCAGGCCCAACTGGGATTCTTTTGTCCTATAATCTCCGAGAAAGGATAATATTTCTTCCTCCTCTCTTTTTCTACCATCTGGACCCCGTCATACCTTCCCTTGCCGATTGCAAAGCTTACAGGGCCCTTGCCATCATTTCTCCTCCGCTCCTCCAACCTCAACTTACTCTGCCTTCGCCACATCTCAGCCTATTGGATCATCAAATGTTAACGAGGCCCTCAACTGTCTTAACATCGGGTGCCCTCTCTCTCTCTCTTCCCCGATCCTCAGAGCTCTCGATCATGAGAAGAATAGGAGGGCCTTTGGATGGTTCAATGCCTGAGTGATGAGGTGAAGCATAACATGTGTCAGCACGATACACACAAATACCATATTGACACAGGGCATGGATTTTGGCACCAGTTTGGCTAACCTTACCATCTATTATAGCTTTATTATTTTGCTTGAGTTGTCTGATTACAAATGTATTGCTGTTGAATTGGCAGAACTGAGAATCCTCTTGGTTGAAATATTCACATTGAAAAGAAATGTTAAATGTGTCATGAGTTATGCTCAAAATGTGTGTTTTCCCTGTGGCAAAATCAAGTGTTTTTACATGAAATGCTAAAGGAAACGGTAACATAGTTTCACATGCCATCATTAAAGTTCTCTATCATCATTATCATGTAGGCTTCATTCTTTCTAGATTTCTTCTATATTCTCTAGTTAGACAATCCCCAGAATACAGAAAAAAACACTTAAAAGTGTGGTGAAATTTTCAGATCTGAAATCATGGTAAATCATGAAGGCAGAATGTTAAATTCTCAAAAGAAAGGATATTTTTAGTCAACGAGTGCTGTGCGACTTCCATAAATTTATCTATATAACTTAATGCGTCATATTTTTCCAAGACACGAGTTTATGATTATAAATAGAATCATGTAAGAAAGATCAGAAGAAACAATTCAAATGGGTCTTAGTCGTCATACCTGATCTTGACGTTGATAGCACAAAAAAGAACAAACAGATTAGCATCACGGTGAGACTGGATGTCATCTTGTTCCTTTTCTTCATCTCCTCCTCCCGGTTCTCTATCGGGGGATTAGTATGGGATGAGCACACCTTCAAGATGATATGTTCCTAAGGTCTGCTGCTCTTCTAAAAGTTGGTGGTTGGTTATTCTTCAATGTACTAAATACAGTTGAGATTCATTCCTTCATGCTTGAGGTATGGGAGGCTCTTCTTCACGTTATTTCTTCAGCTGAAAGTGTGGATCAGTCGCGGCCAAGATATTTCCTAGACCCGTGATCATTGTGTGGTTCCCTAGTCATTATGGTTTAAATTTAAATATATAGATTTGGATCTGGAAGAATATTTTATTGTTTTCTTGTAATTAGGGAATCAGGATAGGTAAACCTTGTGATGAAGAAAGTCAAAAAGAGTCTTATTCTTGATATCAGGCAACTATTTTTTCTTGGTTGCAGTACTTCCTCTCTAGCATGCATCGTATTATTTATGATGTTTAAGTTTTCCTTCCACGGCTTTAGCATCCTCACCTAAGGAAAGGGATCGGGTTGTATCGTGCATGCGAAAGAATGAATTTCCTTCTTTGACGACATCAATCATTGAATCGCACAATGACTACTTTGAGATCTGTGCAAGTAGACGAGGGAAAAAAATTAAAGTGCTTTGGAAGCTGTGCAATATGTGATCCAACGGGAAGATCAATTATTGTTTCCTGCGAAAGATACAATGTGTACCGGTGAAGAAATCATTGATTGCCGTTCGGGCTAATGCTGTTGCTTGGCACGGAACTAGAAGGAATGAGTCTGAATGCAGCAACCTCGTGTAATCTATTTTCATGACACAATTTTAAATTTCAAATTTGTCATGGATCAATGGGATTGTAGATCAATCACATTCTTATCATTTGCCAGATCGTAATATCTGTGAAGCTGCACTTGTCTTGGAATCTAATCATGTGGCTCTGCTTTCTTCTCCTTCGTGGATAATGCACTCATCAGAGTTGGAAAGATGGATAACACAATAGGGAGAAGGAAACTACAGAGAGTCAAGCGATGTACCGAAAGGTTCAAAGCGACTGTTGTTACAACATGATGAAGGTTCTTAAAAATCTTAGATCACATGTCTCTCTCCTTTTGAAACTAGAGAGAGAAGCTCTTGGAATTCCGCTTGGTAGCATGTTACAGTCAGGGAGCCCTCTCCTTGAATGTCTCTCTCACTAAGATTTCTAAATCTCAATATATTAGTTAACTAAGATGAACTGCGGTCTTGATTTTTCTCAGCTAATATGATAAGTGACAAAATTATGAGAGATGTTCCGATATCTTAGTTTATAGTTTTAGGACAAGATATTAAAATCCTGGCTGATACCGTAAATTTGAGGTTAAAAATTACATTTAAGTATTGATTTTGAAATTTATTAGTTAAGAATGCCTATTATGGGAGTATAAAGCGATATTGAAAAATATCGACCAATATAAATATATAGAAAAATTACCTTTTGGCCTCTCAATTTTGCCCATTTGCACGTACACTCCCTGCTGTTTAAAATTTTCGAGCGGATCCTCAAGTATATTTTTATTCAATTTACCTTTCCATTTAGTTTCTTAGGATGTTGTTAATGACCATCCTCAAATAACCAAAATACCCCTACCCTCTCAGGCTAGCATTTGGATACTTCTCAATTTGTTTCCGCATCTAGTGTCACCCGAACCACCATGCATCACAAACCGCAAATCCCTCCTCGCACTCGTAACCTCCAAGACACCAATTAACAAGCCAAAATCTCTTCCTTGGGCAAAACTACCTTTATTTCTTTTCGATTATAACTCCTAGATTATTTCTTGTTTATAAGCATCATCAGTGACAAGAGTACTTCTTGTTCTCCGCAACAATTTCGAGATCTCTCTCTCCTCATCTTTCCTAACCACCTCTCGAACTCCTTCCATTCTTCTATCGTCCAAGAAACTGAATCTCATCACCATAAAAAATCCATCTTTCGTCACCTGCCTCCCACCATGTGAGCGGAAAATAAAAAGATTGCTGTAAAGAGATGCCCACCATCTCTTTTTAGCACTCGTTCTGAAAACTTCCAGAGAGAGAGAGGGAGTAGTATCAAAGAGAAGTCAACTGTTGTTTGTGGCAAAGGAAGGCTATTGGCATGAACCTTCACATGGTCTATAGCTATATCCGAGCACGTCTCAAATATAGACCTGTCAATGGGTTGGGTATGACCCAACCCAAATCTTAATCCTAGCCAACCCAATCCGGCGGCCCAACACGATATCGAAACACCAAACATGTGACCCAATGCAGATAGGGAGAGACACCATAGCATCTCATCTTCCTCTCATCGATGCTTAGCGACTGGCCTAGCCGCTCTACCAAGCTCCTTGCCATCCTCAGTCCCTTCAGCAAGCTCCTCGCCATCCTTATCCCTTCTGACTTTGACAAAACTACCCTCCTCTTTGCCGTCACCACCTGCCTCCCCCTTCACTGGCATAGCCAGTGCTGCTTTGGCTTCATCACCTATAATGACTGCCGAGCTCGAACTCCCCCCCCTCGATGCAGCCAACGACACGACCTCTGTCGAGAGCGGTGGCAAGCGAGCATCAAGGTGGATCTAGCAATTAGGCTTGCATTGTTGCTACTCAATGATCCACATCAAGCCTGAACTCCACGACAATAGCAAAGGCGGTAGTGGCACGACAGTGGTGGTGGGGAGGAGGGTGGACAGGGCTGCCAAGAGAGGGGAGATGAGAGGTTCTCCTCCATGCCCTAAAGATCTCCCTAATATCAGAAAAAGTTGGGATTGAATTTGGCTGATTAGGTTCTTAACCTTAGGTCGGGTTAGGTAATGGTTCAGGTTTGGATCAAAGATCGAGTTAGGTCAGACTTGAGCCATTAATATGTCTAGCTCAATGACCATTTGGGGATCAACGATGATCATGGAAACACCATACCACCCTATAAAACGAACTTTGCCAACACAGAGTAGCTCATTGGTGACATGAACCCAACAACGCTGTCTTTAATGGCAAGTGCCTCATTAGCCACTACATCTCCAACTGTCCATCCAGTTAGACATGAAGCTTTGGCATTCAACACCGTGACCAGCCCAATGAAAACCCCTCATCAGTCACCTACAAATGCGGAAAATTGCTTCTCCTTTGAGGAGATCTCCTCTAGGTCCTCTCCAAGATATATGGTGTCATCAAGGCCTTCCTCATCCACTCTATCAATGATATCGTCATCACCATCCCGACCTACTCCAAAGACTCTTAGGCAAGCCACCAAGGATGACGATACCATTGCTAGCCTCGATGACAACTGCATGGTTGACGAGCCCACCACCATTGCCATAACCAATAGTCTCAACAAGAAGGCTATTTGTTGGGAACCCTAGCGGGCTGCGTGCATATATTTTTAAAAATTTTACAGCGGAAGCATGAATTTAACTATTTAATTCCTATGCATGTTAGAGATCATATCTCTACAATAAAAATAGATTTAGAATTTTAAACATTTATCCTAAACAAGCATGCATGATTCTATGTCTAACATGTAGTCATGCAGAATTTCAGCAACCTAGTTGATTTCTAATCCTAATTTCTAATGAGATCAGATCTCATACTTTTTCGATTTGAGAACTTTAATAATGCCTTGTCACCTTGTGTAGCTGCACACACGTCCGGCCTCTATGGATAGTCCACGTGAAGCTCTAGGAAGATCCACAACTGCAGGAGTGCTAGCTCATGCAGAGGTGCTGCAGTGGCTGAACTTTTCTCCCTCGAAGCACTCAACTTTTGATTCTTCTACGAGAGAATGAAGGAGAAGAAGGAGGAGAGAGGGCGGCTGGCTCTCAAATTTTTTTTAGAACTTAGAACCCTTTCTAAAGACCATCTCTTGCAAACCCTAGGTGTGGGGGTCTTTTTATAGCCAAAAGACCCCCCATGCCTCACACCTCTTTTAGCCAACGAATTTGGCTGATAAAATTTCCAAAATTTTTTGGTGAAATGGTAGCTAAGAGTTGAACAAATTCTCTTTTAATCTTGTGCCATGATCCCTAAAAATCAGGAGGTTATTGCACCCCAAACTTCAGCTGCACGCCACCTTGCTTGATGCGCCATGCAATCCCTACAAATTAGGGATTTGATTCCTATCTTTTTAGGAAGATTTGAGGTGCCATATTATTTTGAAAAATAGCCCACGCCTCCTCTTTCCTCACGTCAAAAATTGGTCAAAAATAAAGAGGATAGGCACCACTGCTTTTAGGGATAAGGATGAGGTGTCTTTCTTCTCCAAGAAAGAAAGCTAGGATCCTAAAATTTAGGGATTCTTCTTCTTATCAATTTCTAAATTTTTGAGCTTAGAATCCATATCAAATAAGAACTTTTAATAGGCTCAGGTCAAGCCCAATCCAATTGGGTCAAGTTCGATTAATTGGGTTGAGCCTAATCAACTCGGATCGAACCCAATCCAATTAGGTCAAACCCTGATGTAGCCCAAATTGAATTTTATTCAATTTGGCTTAACCTAAGCTCAATAATTTAATCAATAAATCGAGTTCATTAGCAATCTAATTTCTAATTAATCCTTCAGTAATTCAATAATTATTTTACTGCAACTTTTACTTAGGATAATTTGTCAATCAAATTGACTGATATACCCCTGGATGATTCTTTATCGTCGATCAGCCATTTGAGCAACCTAGAAACTTCTATGCGTGTGATCCCATAGGTTCGAACCTAAGCCGGTAGCATAAGAACGACTTCCTATACTAATCAAAGTGACTATCTAGCAATGGTACCCGACGTCTGAATAGGCAGAATAATTACAAAGCAGTATTCTGGAATCCTTGGAC
>JAOXJJ010000745.1:44395-55293 GCA_025769935.1 Phoenix roebelenii
GAAATTTCTCATCAAGCTTCAATTTCATCTCAGCCCAGGTATTGACTCTTGGGATTCCTCTTCGATCTCTGCTACGCTGATATTATTGCCACCAGATTAGAGAATACCCTTCAGCTTCGTAGCCACGAACTGCACCTTTCTCTCGTATGTAAGAAATTTCCAATCAAAGAAAGCTTCTAAAGATGCCATCCAGTCACAATAGCTATTAGCATCAAGTTTGCCATCAAAGTCTTGCACTTGAACTTGGATGCTTCGATCAGTATTCTCCAAAGCACAGATCAAGCATTCCATGGACCATTGATCAGCGACACCAGGTTTTGGAACAGGATTGGAAGAAGATGAATGGTCATTTTGGCTGTGGTTGTTAAAGAAGATATTGTGTTCACTTTCTTGACTTCTATGGCTTCGAGTGGGTGAAGCTTGAATCTGCTGGCAGAGTTTATTCACCATGTCTATTAGTGCTTGATTCGATTCTCGTAATTCAGCAAGTTCAGCTTGCACTTCATCACGCTCCGTATCCCTTTGACATCGGGGAGGATTCCTTTGATGCCATGGAGGCATTGTAGAGGATCCAAAGATACGAAGAATATCGAACAATTTCAAAATAAAGGACACCACAATAGGAAAATTTGCTCGGATACCAATTTGATGCAGGTTGAAACTTGCAAGTCTTGGCCAAACCAAAAGAATTCAACCAAGGAAAAGATGATCCTAGGCTGCCACTCAACCAAGGGTAGCGGATGCCACTCGACGCTACTAATCACAGATGCCACTCGATGCGACTAAGCTACGCGCTTGATTGGTAGGAGGATGCCACTCAACTCACAAAGGCAAGAAAGGCTTGTTGGAAAGGAATTCTGAAAATAACCACTCTGATTTTCATTTCATTCATTTACCAATTTTATATGCTATCTTGGAACATCCCTTGAAGCATAGGTAAGACAAAACAGTACTAAAACATATTGATGGGAGTCTAGTTACATATTCCAATATTTAGAAATACCAAAAGACACTTAAGAAAATGAAACTATGTGCTGAAAAATGACCAAATTAAATGCACATTGCTGGGCGCTCCTAGTCGAAACGTGCTGTAGTAAAAATGCCATAACTTTCTCTAAGGATCTTCAAATGGCACGAGATTAGGTGCGTTGGAAACTACAGACGTGGAGCTTTCCAATAGTATATGGCATGCTGGCTAATTAATCATATATTATTTCCAGAATTAATTTAAATCCAACTCTGTCATGCTGCCATGATCAAAGGATGACTCACTAAACACATGAGTTGACTCATGAAAGCAATGTGTCGACCCCCGCTACACATGAGGTGACTCATGAAAGTAAAAAGTCGACCCTCGCTACACTTGGGTCAACTCATGAAAGCAATGAGTGGACCACTGCTGCTCCTGCGTAGCGAACCTGACCCACCTAGCTAAAAAGTGAGATTTTGAAGCGAGAAAAGGTAAATAACCTAATGCTTCAAAGTGTATTTTCTAATCTTTGGTAAAGTTATAATTAGTTTATTAACTTTGAATGTGATCTCTATTTTATTCTTGATTAAATAGGTCAGGCATGTTATTATTATATTTTTTTAAGCTATGTTATGTATTATGTTATTCTTGCAAGATGAAATTTGAAAAATATGACTGGATAAATTATGAAATTTGTTTTATATATATGTAGTCTCATCACGGCTATAATCTGATTCTGCCAATAGGGATTATTCAATGGCTCTCTCAATTTGTACTCTGAAAAATTAGTTTCGACATTGAGCTACTAGTGATTAGAATAGTGGTATCTAGTACTTTATACATTTTATATCTGATCCATACCACTGGGTTACATTACCATAGCCTGATGTTGGATCTTTAGTATCAATTTATGAAAATAATAATAAATTTAAAAAAAGATATATATTATTCAAAAATTGATTTATTTTCAGTTAGTATCATGCTCTTTAATTATTTATTTATTTAGCATGCTTAAACCCCACTTTGTAGTGTTATATTGCTTACTGGGCTAGTGTAGATCATTATTCTATCTTTTTCTATTTTTTTAGATCCTGAATCATGTTTGCTCAGGACTTAGGGGAGTGTGCTATCTTTTGAAGATATTTATAATTATTTGGATCTCAAGTTTAGCTTAAATTAGTTTAGTTCAGATTGAATATTTTATTCAACTTAAATAATAATAATTAGTTAGCATATTTTGACTCATGTTATTTTGAGACAATTGATTATAAGAATATTTTTGTTTAGATCTTGATTAAATTAGTTTTTGAGGATCAAAGAATTTTATTATTATTACTTTGAGATTATTATGATTTGATCTATAGTCTTGCATGCTTGCATGGCCTGCTCTGTAGATTTGCGGTGTTTGTTATGTTCTAGGTTTGGGGCATCACAACAGTAGTAATCAGGTGTGTTCCTGACCGTTCTGGTTGACACCATGCAATACTTCCTTCCCTCCCACTAGCAAACTAGCTTTCTTTCTTTATTGTTTTTCTTTCTTTGCACATAAAACACACTGCCGCAGAGGGTAAGCAAGCGCTATAAAGGTTGAATTACAGGCAGCAGAGTGAATCTCAGTGATTGATATGCATAGATACAGATATGACTCATTGTTACAACACTAGTAGAGAGTAGAAGCAGAGAGGTAGCAAGCATCTTATTTCATTAGTGAATCACTTGCCAGGAACAAAGTTGGTGGCATAGGCCCATGCATTGTTGGTGGCCGGGTCGGCGAGATGGTCGAAGAGGTTCTCGATGGGGCCCTTGCCGGTGACGATGGCCTGCACGAAGAAGCCGAACATGGAGAACATGGCAAGGCGGCCGTTCTTGATCTCCTTCACCTTGAGCTCAGCAAAGGCCTCGGGATCGTCGGCCAGGCCGAGGGGGTCAAAGGCGCCGCCGGGGTAGATGGCGTCGAGTCCCTCGCCCAATGGGCCTCCGCCGACACGGTAGCCTTCGACAAAGCCCATGAGGACAACCTGGCAGGCCCAGATGGCGAGGATGCTCTGCGCATGAATGAGGTTGGGGTTGCCAAGGTAGTCAAGGCCGCCCTCGGAGAAGATCTGGGCCCCGGCCTTGAACCAGACGGCCTCGCCGAACTTGACGCCATTCCTGGAGAGGATTTCAGGGAAGACGCAGCCTAGGGCGCCCAGCATGGCCCATCGGCAGTGGATCACCTCCAGCTCCCGGTTCTTGGCGAATGTCTCCGGATCGGCAGACAGCCCCGCCGTGTCCCACCCGTAGTCCCCTGGGAACTCCCCTGTCAGATACGACGGCGTCTGCTCCGAGAACGGACCCAAGTATTTGGGTCGGTCCGGCCCATACCTGTTTGTTATTGCTAAAAAAAATTAAAAAACCAAGCCAAAATGAACCGCACATGTGCAATCGGTGTGGTTAAATTATTCAAGAAGAACGAGCGTTTTGTTTATCATGTACTCGTTTATCAAGCAAGAGAAAGGACTCCACAAGGGAGCCCTGCATTTCTAACAGTGGAGATGATGTAAGAGCCTAATAGGAGCACGATTATGACTAAGAAGTAGCAAGGGACGAAAGGTAAAGTAGCTGGGTCGTCGAATGATGTGTACCACATGCTCTGGGGAGCACTCTTTACGGTTCGGCGCATCGAGATCCGGCCTTGGAAGACGCCAACCTTCCGGACGAGCTCATTCTGCTGCTTCAACGCAGTCTGACCAGCGAAAGCGGAGCGTTGGAGCGCGGAAGCAGCAGCCATTAGAGAAGAGTGTTTGATAGGATAAGGTTGGAGGGAGGTGTGGGAGGCAGTAGCACCACCGGTGATGGGCACAGAGAGGTTTAATAGGAGGAATAAATGAGGTAGTGGATGAGGACGCTGCCACGCCCGCACCAAACCATTGGCTCTCCTTCAACACCCCGGATATCGGAGCTGATTCTTTGCAGCCAGCGCTAACCAGATGCTGCCATGTGGTAGCGAGATCTTGGTGGGGATCAGCGTCCGAAGGCTTAGCACTGTTGCTGGGCCCGCTCCTATCCGATTCCCCCATGCTCGGGAATGCTGCCCGCTTCGGTAGAGATGCGATGGTCCTGAATTGCTATTCGATTTGTCATCTTCTTAGATATTTCAAGTTCTTCCCAATTTTCAGTAAAATAAAATTGTCCTTTGCCTCATAGGGCTGGCGAAGCTGGTTGGAACTAGAACTCCAAAGCAGCAGCAAACGGGAACAAGTATTCCAAAACTGCAGCAAACCCATCTAAAGTAGTAAAAAATCATTAGACAGCACACAGCATGCAGCAAACCCATCTAAAGTAGTAGAAAATCATTAGACAGCGCTGCATGCAGCAGAAGCATAGAGGTACAGAGAAGCTGGGACTTGCGATGGTACAATCCGATATCCACAGTTTGAAATAATCACCTTCGAAAACACGTCTTAGATTCACTAATAGTCCAACAGAGCTCGTGCCAGTATGCTGCATTCCGTCTTCATCATAACCTGCCTAAAATTATCATGAACGTGCATACGACCTCCAGAATCTTTATCCAAACATACTTCTAAACAATATCATTACTACAACTAGGAAAAGTTGCTTAACCCAGCAAAATTCGGCTATGAATTGTCAAAGATGTATTTGACATTTCAACCATTAAAAAGTAAAATATGGGAAACACCACGGAATACTGAGCAGAATATCAGCAATAATATATTTCTCCCAGAAGCCAAAAGTAACACAGCAATCAACTGCAAAGGGAAAACTTTAGCACAGACCTGCCTATCATTTACAACCAACCAGCGAGCCCTCTAAAGCAGCAGCTTGCAGATTTACTTTCTGTGCGTATATCATCAAGTTATGACAGGAAAACAATTTTCTTAGGTGCCAAGCATGAAGAATGCAAGCTCGCCCTTCTCTACAACCATGAACAATACAAGTTTCATTAAAGACGCACCTAGACTCAATATCTCATTCACTACGTACATTCCTTGCCCTCGGCAATTTGCTTTGCCTAACAGCTCAAACTGATACTGCTGTTGACTCTGATTCAAGTGATCAGTTAACCTAGATGATATAGGCCTTGTCAAAAAAGCGAAGACCGAAACCCAACATGGACTTTATCGGGAATCCATAGCCATGTCCTCTTCAACTACAGCATCATTTCCTTCCTTACCCATGATGATTGCAGTCAGCATCAGCTTACCTGCATCAGGAAAATCCTTGTGCTGCATCAGAAGTCCTTCTACTGAAGAACTTACATCTCTTAAATTTGGAAATCCCATATCCTCCTTTCGAAGAGGCAATACTTCCTCAAAGTCACCATCATAGGTCTCCGCTCCAGGTCCATAGCACCGATTTGAAGCCTTAAAAAGCAGAGTGTTTTTCAGAGATTCTAAGACAATTTCATCACTCCATCCTTCTGCTGTTGATGCCTGGCAAAGCGCAGCCCAATCATCTTGATCTGCTGCATTCTTCCAGCACTCCTCCAAAAGGGTTCTGTTGGAACTACGGAAGGATGAGCTTGTCCAAGCAAACACCTCAAAAGCTTTTAAAGCTAGTTCCGGACCCCCTCTTAAGCACAGCTCAATTAGTTCTCCCGGAGGAAGTGGCTTTTTAGTATCCAGGCCTTCTTTATTGTCTGTAAGATGGCGCAAAATTTCCTGTCAAAAAGAAGTTCAAAAAGCACAACAAAAGTGATGGTAAAGATGATGAACTAGCTTACAAAACAACTCAAACCATAAAAAATGCCAAAAATAAAGACAAGCATAAAATCAACTAAACTATACTGCCAGTAATTTCTCGAGTATGCACACCGAATGCCAATTACATGTTTTAACCATCCAAATTCAAATGGCAAGGTCATCCGGTTATTCCATATTATGGAACCATTTCAAGCACCCCTCCACTGATGAGGTAAGATATAAACTCGAAAATCTGGAATCACTGATTCTGGAATAACATAGAATTTTAAGCCATATAACAAATAAACCAGCACTACATTCTAGAAAGCAAAATATAACTTCCTAATTAGCACCAGATGCAACAATATTAAGAAATTATTCCATTGATGAAACTTTTGAGATTGGTCTTTTGAGCAAGAGTGAATAGAGGTGAACTGCCTCAACAACAGACAACCTAAATACCTTATTAGTTTCCTTGTTTAGAATGTAATTTATGCAGCATAACTAATTGCCACTTTTATTCCAGTTTGAGAATACACGCATTTAGCACGAGCCTGGTAGTTTTCAAATTTATCACTTCTCTTATTCACTGAATAGACAAACTGCACAAAACATGTGATAAGACTAACATCTGCTATAATATACTAGGTGACTATAAAAGAACAAGAATGGGTCATCATGTAACTCCAACAATAGGCTAGTGTGAAAACAAAATTGTGATTATTAACATTCTGTAGAACTTCTAAATCTTGATGGATAAATGAGCAGCCAAAGATTAGGTATTTCAGCAACCTTGAAAGCAAGAGCTCACTCTCCTGAAACTAGCTCTAGTTTCTAGCCTCCTATCTTATATTGAAATAGGGAAAAATTATCTGTAAAACCAGAAGTTTTGCAGCTATTTGATTAATTCCACTGTTAATAGAGGACTGGAAAAAGGGAGATTTATATGTACTTTCTAACCAGGCTGTTTAATTTATCCTCATGCACCCAAGCAAAACAAGAATTAGAGATCTAAGGGCTTGTTTGTGTAATCCAGAAAGATTAGGCTGAATTTCCTGCTAGATTCATGGATTGAGCAGCCCATTTAAGCATGACCCATATCAACCCAACCAACCCCAGCCTGGATCCTGCAGGAAGGAGGAAAAAAGCCTTCATTGGTCCTTTTTTTTCTTCCTGCAGAGCTTTTAGGCTGGGATTTCGGTGGGCCGTTAGAAGATGCAGGCTGCGCAGGCCAACAGGATTGATTCCTGCAGTAATATCCAAACAGAGGCCCTAGAGGACTTCTTGTCCTGTGCGTTGCAAACTAATATCAGTAAAAAGTTTTAGTTTTCACCAGCCAAATAGGGACTTAATCATAAAAAGTGATAATGTTGAGTAAGAAAAAAAAAGATCATTATATAGCTCACAGCTAAAGAGACTTTATGATTTCACATAATCCGTTGGAGGAATGACAAGGTCTTCAATTCTGTCCTCTGGTACAACTGAGAACGATTCTTTTATTATTTCAATGAAGGAAAAAAAACAAATTAGCCTTTTCATTTAGCACATATTCAATATAAAATATAGCAAAAATATTCATCACATGCAAAATATTATGTGTTACTGTATAACCACTCAATGCAAGATTTCTATAAATCACAACCCGGTGATTTCTTCTAAAAATAAAAGTGATGGTTTGCCCATGATGCAACAAATACAGCATATATTGAGAGCAGAATTAACTAGAGTAAAAATAAATTTTCCAGATAAAGAAATGTAGCAAACTCATAAATAAGCATTACCTGCAACTTTAGAATCTGCAAATCAGCTTCAATGCATCTGACCTTCATCTCAAAACCCACATTTTTTCCTGTCAATAAGTTTTAACTCATTAGCTACAAGTAGTGAAGCTAAAGAGAAAATAAATCATACCAAGACTGATTGGCTAATATACAGTATAGGTGCAAATTGCATGCACAATATAACTTAAATATTTACTGGATTTGTAAAATAAAAGTCAGTAAATTACATCAGAAAGATGACAAAAAAGAACTGGCAGCTCATAAAATTTACTTTGCATTTATCTCAGTCAGTTCAACCAGCTATAGCACCATGCACAGAGAGCATAAAACTGTTTGCCATTTAAGCCACTTACCATGGATTGCGTCGGATCATTGCCCTGTGCTGGTAAGCACCTCCCCTACTATCTAAGCTTATGGCCCATTTCGGTTTGAGAAGCTGTGGCTTTCACATCCACGATCCTGGGAGGTGGTGAGAAAAGCCTAGCAGGTGTCGGTGCATGGGAATGCCTACCATTGATAGGGTGTCACGTAAGCTTGAGATGACCAAACGGCGCTTGAGAAGATGGAACAGGAATGAGGTTGGGAATATTTTCAAGAGGATTGAAGGGGCCGAAGCACTGATTGCAGCTATTCAGGGAAGAGAAGAGCAGAATGGAGGTTTGTCTGAGGAGGAGCAGAGGAGCTTCGAGCACAGCTGGCTATGCATCACTCCTTACTACGACGGCAGGAGACATTCTAGAGGCAAAAGTCGCGGGTTCAGTGGATTCTGGAGGGGGACCGCAACACTAGATTTTTTTCACCATGCCACAATTATCCGTCGACAGAGGAACAGAGTTCATAGTATCAGAGAGAGTAGTGGTCAGATGACTGAGGACCCAGACTCAGTCAGAAGGATATTGGAGGATTTCTTCAGGTCCAGGTGGACAGAGCATACTAGTGGTGGGCCGTCCATCCAGCCTGCCCCGTCTAGGAGGGTTACAAAGGAGGAGAACACTGAGTTGATCAGGCCGGTGTCAGCAGCAGAAATTCAAGAGAGCCTTTGGTCCTTGGCTGAGGACAAGGCCCCAGGGCCGGATGGGTTCCCCCCTCTTTTTTTAGAGGTATTGGCATATTGTCAGGATGGATGTGATTGAAGCTATCTTGTCGTGCTTTAGTTCTGCCACAATACCAAGTGAAAACAGACCTTAATTACTCTGATTCCAAAAAAACAGGATACCACGGAGCCATGCCATTATCGCCCCATTAGCCTCTGCACCACCCTCTACAAGATTATAGCCAAAATCTTAGTGAGGAGAGTGCGTGCGATACTAGCTGAGTTGATTAGCCCTAAGCAGGGGGCCTTCATTGAGGGCTGGTGTATTTCCGATAATGTATTGATTGCCCAGGAGTTCATGTTTGATCTCAGGCAGGCTTCACGTAGGCGGGGCTTGATGGGCATCAAGTTGGATATGGAGAGGGCATATGATAAATTGGACTGGCACTTTGTAGCACACTCCTTGAAGATATTTGGGTTCCATCATCAGTGGATCAGATGGGTATTGAGGTGTGTCCGGGCTCCATCCTTTGCTATCCTAGTGAACGGCACGCCTACAAGGTTCTTCGAGTCCTCAGTGGGTTTGAGGCAGGAATGCCCGTTGTCACCTCTGCTTTTCATCCTTTGCTCGGACGCTCTATCCTGATCTCTCCGATGTGCCACTGAGACTCACGAGCTGGAGCCCTATACACCGAGGTCAGGTACCATCTAGATCTCCCGTTTATTGTTTGTTGTGCTTTTTGATGGCACGCGCGAGTAGGTCGGCACAGACTCTTCAAAGGATATGGAGTATTGTAGTGTATCCGGACAGCGGGTCAATTTGGCCAAATCAGTTGTTTTCTTCAGCCCAAAGATCGATGCTCGGGTGAGAGGGGCCATCTCGGAGATCTTGGGGATTGATGAGCAAGTTGGTACCATGCAGTACCTAAGGGTCCCCATCACTGGTGGGCGACTACGCAGGGTAGACTGCTCTAAGGTGGAGATAAGTCTCCGACAGTGTTTGGAGGGGTGACAGGCAAGCACTCTCCATGATGGGCAAGGTGATCTTGGTCAGGTCAGTGTTGAGTTCTATACCATTGTATATGCTTTCTAATACTATTGTTCTGATACTGTTTCTAAGGCAATTGGAGTAATTGATTTGGGAGGTTTGTTTGGGGCGGGCGAACACGTGGGGGCGGTATCCACTTGTTTGCTTGGGAGGTCTTCTGTCAGCCAATGAGCACCGAGGGTTTGGGCATTCATTCTCTTATCACTAGGCGGGAGGCATTGGCATCGAAGCATGTGGTCAAATTCCTTCTGAAGCCGAATGGGCTTTGGAGCAGGTTGATGAGAGCCAAATATGGGCAGCGGTGCGTCGGGGACTCCTTCAAACCAGGGCGTCAGTGCTCCTACATTTGGTGCGAGATGTGCATTCGAGCTCCTCAGGTACTTTCTTACATCTCATGGGCGGTGAGGGATGGTCGCAATATCGATGTTGTTGAGGATAGTTGGATGGTCAGATTGCCGCTATCCAGATGGCCTATCATGTTCGACCCAGTTGCGACGTCTAGGAGCAGGGTGAGCGACCTTGTTCCGGAAGAGACCAGATGGGATACTGATCGGATTCATCTGCTTTTCGGCGATGATTTAGTTGAAAAGGTGCTGGCCACACCTTTACCCCTCGAGGGGATGGCTGATAGGAGGATGTGGAGCTCGAGGATGTGGAGCTCGACTGGGAAGGCGAGAGTTACAGTCGGTGATCTTCAGAAGATAGTGGACCCAGGGACGGCCCGTCGGCTAGAGGGCTACTGGATTTGGCGGTTACGGGTACATCCACGTGTGGCAATGTTCTTATGGAGGATGGCATGAGGCATTCTACCGACCAGAGGGATCTTGCCCAAAAGGGAGGTCCGGATACAAGCCGACTGCGAGGGATGCCCTGGGTAGAAGAAGACCATCGGTCACATTCTGTTTACATGTCCACGGGCGCTTCAGGTTTGGGGCTTTGTATCCGCTCACCGGCAGACCTATACTTCGATGGAGTGTTTTCTGCGGCAGTTAAGGGATTTAGCTCGGAGACGTGACACGGTAGATAGGGGAGCAATATGGGCCTATGTGGCATACCACACCTGGCTGGACAGGAGTGCAAGGATCTTCGAGGGCAGAGAATTTTATCCGAGATCAGTGGTCGATAGAGCTCTTGCACATGCAGCCAAGCTGGTGAGCACTGTAGCTGACATTTCACCTGGAGATTACAAAGACACCTGGGGTTTCTTTTTGGCTCTTGCAGTGCCTGGGCATGCGATGATACCGATGGTATCCTAGGAGCCCCCACCCCCTGTTTGTCTCAAGGTGAATTTCGATAGCAGTGTATGAAAGAGTAGATGCCCTACAAGCCAATCGCAATATGTATTGTGAAGAATTTTCTTTTGATTTTTCAAATCATGTAC
>JAOXJJ010000745.1:55393-73166 GCA_025769935.1 Phoenix roebelenii
GGAGGTCTTCTTTAGGACAAAAGGATTAGAAGTGATTTTAGAAGGTTAAAGAAAAATAGAAAGGAAGGAAAGCAAGCTATTAGAGTTCTTTAGAAGAATTCTGCATTAAGAATCAAAGTTCTTGGAGCTTAAGACTTGAATCAAGTTTTCGTGTGGATCACCGTTGGAGGGCGGACACTTGGCCGCCTCGTGGAGATTCTACAAATTTGATTTAGCGTTAGAGGTATTCTTCTATTCCTATATTTATATTTATATGTTATTTGATTGTTACCATTAAGGGGATCTAGGCTAATAAGGGTTTCATATTAAGAAACTTTATTAAGAAATTTTTAAAATCCCTAGCTTTCGCTACCCATTATGACATGCTAGAACCCTTCAGTGTATCGAAGGGCGGCAGCAGAAGTAGCATAGGCTTTGTGATCAGAGACAAGTACTCTAGATTGATTGCGGCCGGAGGTCAGCGCACATTTGGTGGCTCTGTTCTTGTGGCGGAGTTGCACACAGCGTGGGAGGGTCTCGTTCATGCTAGAGTACACCTGGGTGCTCAGCAGATATTCCTAGAGAGTGACTCCACCACAGTGATTGGCAGGATCCGGAGCCGGCAAGCCAACTTAGATTCGCATCCACTACTACGGGACATTTGGCGCTTAGCGGAGGAGCTAGATTCATTCCAGATCTCACATGTGTTTCGGGAGGCGAACAGTGCTGCAGACTAGGTCGCCTTCCTTACAGTCCACCACTCCGGATTTATAGTATGGGGTGTTTCCGATCGTGTGCCGCTAGCATTAGATCATGTTTTGTATGTTTTGTCTTGTGATGGCTATGGGCTCTCTCACGGCTAAGTGTAGTGAGAAGCCGTTTCAACAAAAAAAAAAAAAAAGATGTCTTGCTAAGCATACCAACCACATTAAAAAAATCAGCATTGACAAATAATGTTTGTATTCTATTGATGAATGACAAAATACTAACTGCTTCCATCCATGTTGTTTCTCTCCATTAACTACTTACAGCTTAAATTTGGAAAAGGTAGAGTACATAGGAGTACAATTTAAGGGAGACCAAAGAAAAACTGTGTTCATTAAAGTGTTAAACAGAAAACAAGTTACTGTCCACTTTCAGTTCAACAACTTATATAAAGTTACTTGATAGTGATTACCTTTTGGCTTGGATCCAATCATAATCTTTTTCTTCATTTAATAATGAGACTAGTTTATTAAGTAATAATTACAGAAGAGAGGATAAAGTAGGTATATCTCCTCTTGCTTTCCTGCTTTTCTAGTACTAATTGTACCTGTTATGCAATGTTTTTAATGCTACCTGATTGCTCTTTTTCTGTTACTGCAAAGAACCAGTTCATCTCGTTCTGATATTCCAACAAAAGAGATTCTAGGATGGGCTAGCATGGCATGCCCACTTTGTCACATCATTAGATTGGCACCTTACAGTTGGAAAAATGTTCAACACATCAGCTAAAAGTAAACCAGTTTCAATGTTTTCTTATATGAAACACAGTAAAAGTCCAATAATACCATTTTTGAATCACTACTGCATTCTTGAATTCCACTTCCACATCTCTCACCAACAGCCTTGGAACCCTGCACCGCTACTTTGCTAACCTCAATTAACTCCATCATCCAAATGCTTTGAAGGAAAATGGGGATCAATGAGCCAATAAGCTCCTATCGGAAGAGAAAAGGTGAGGTCTATCAAGGAAGAAGGCCATAAAGGAGAAACCAGGGGGAAGGTTGGAAGCAGCAGCAGCAACTCTGAGGTGCCCTGGCAGAGGCATGTGGCAAGGAGGTTGGCAGGAAGGCAGCAAGAGAGGTGGTGGCAACTATGGCAGGCACGAGGTGGATGGTGCGCTGTTGGTGGAAATAGATTCAGATTCAGTAAACAAAGGAGAGGTCAGGAGTGAAAAAAGGACAAGGCAGGCCTTAGTAAGGAGGTACTTTTGGAATAGTGGCCCAGGAAAGCAGGGATTTTCAGCATACACAGCCATGGGAGGGTGAGGAAGGAATAGAAAGGGAAGGAGGAAAAGAGGATGAACCAAAGAGCCACAAGGTTGAATACAAATTGTTGTGATGTATTGCCAGTTGCTCCAACCATAGAGAACCATAATTGTTGCAGTTGATACCACACCATTGGTTGAACCCCATGGTTTAACACAAATTCATGCCCTCACAACAAAAATAACTTACTGGTGCACCCGGTCCAGCTCAGAACAAGACCATCACACCTGGTGGCAGCACCAAAGGGGGGCTACAGCCTACTAATCCAGCTTAAAACTGACATGAAGTATAGTACTTGAGTCTCAAAATCTGACCCAAAACTTTACCAAATTAGGTTCAGGTATAGGTCAAAGAACACTAAGGCCTGGTCCTATCATAAAATGAATGCGCACCTATATATAATATATGTTTAATATTTCATGTCCTGTTTACTCCTCTCAACTAAGGAGGTAATTCCCAACACCCTTTCCCTCTCAAGAGTGAAGTTTCTACTCCTCTTCTTCCAAAGGTGAAGGTGGCAACAATAGTGCTAGCCAAAGTCTACCGTACCATCCCATACCATCCGGTATGGAAAGCACCGTATCATACCAGGAGAAAACTGGTACGAAACACACCGTCAAATCAGTACAAGTCTCTTATCGCCCGCATCGAGTCGTACCGTGGTGCATACCGGTCTGTATTGAGGCATACCAAGATAAAAATCAAAAAAAATCACTAGAAAGCTATTTCGGCATAAAGATATACTATATTGCACTAAACGGTACCGCACCGTACTGAACCGATAAGGTACTGATACGGTATCCGATATTGAGATTGCGGACCTTGGTGCTAGAGAACACTGGTGTGACAAATAATAAAATGATGATTAAGCATGACTCATTGCCCATCCTCAACTTTCTACCAATCTATCCTTAGTCTTGCCCTTCCACATCTTACAACCAAGAAAGGGCCCAAAATAGCCCCACACCCCACCATCACCACCAAGAGAAAAGGATAAAAAAGGGGGAAGAAGAAAAGAAAAGAAAAACCTACTTAAAAATCCAAAATGGATTTTGCATAAAAATATACTCATTACTGATTTTGCAGGAAAAGTGGGAATTTTATTTTTTTTTGCAAAACAAGACATTGTGGGGTCTCCAATGATTTTGTCCTTGAATCTAAGTACAAGATAAATAGAAATTTAGCAAACATGTATCGAGAATTTAGTAAATGAGCATCAGATGTTCATTAAATGTCTATCACCCTCTCACAATTAGATCTAGGGGCAAAATTGTCCAGAGACCCCAAAATGTGTATCTTTCTACGAAAACATAATCCACCATTTCTTGTAAAATCAATAATTTGGTGGATTTTTTATGCAAAGTTCACCAGTCTGAAACCCAACAAATACTTGATTATTTTTTGAGTCTAGTAAAACATATGGGTGTAAAGATATAAATTAGGTTTGAATTTAGCTGAGATTGGAAAATATAATTTGTGTTAGAGTAGTGGATACTCGGATTAAACCCAAGATTAGCACTTGCCACAGTAAATGCAGGATAGCTCCAAGGTCGCAACCAATGATGTCAAGGCTGGGATCATAACATATCACATCGGACCAGGCCTTGCATTGGAGTGCAAATTGTGATATTAGCTATAATTTCCTTTAGACTTTAAACATGGGGCAAAATAATAAGAAAATAAAGAAGCATTTTGGAAGTAATGAGTAAGAAATCATCACTTAAGGATGTAATTAATACAAAAGCAGATAGCGGGCATAGCCACCAGGGTTTTCATAGAGGGTAGTGGATAGCAAACGCCATGAACCCATAGTGGATTGTAAAAACATATAAATTATTTTTCCCTACAAAGTATCAAAAATCAATACTTCATATCATCTTCATGCAAAAATAATTAAAAAAATAAGGACAAATCCATAGGGCAAGGTATGTCAAACCGGGCTGAACCACCTGGTTCACCCCTTACCGAACCAAACTGGCGCGAAACTAGCCTGATTAGGCATTTTTTTCAGAAAATATCAGGAACTGCTCCGAACCAAGCGGTTTGGAGTGGAACCGAAGCGAACGGTTTGTTGGCACCGGTTCGCCACACCCCTCTTAAAGGCTTAAAATTGGTAATGTTGAACCGAGGCTGAACCGCTCAGTGCATCCCGTATCGAACTGTACCTTACCAAACTGGTTCCAAAATAGTTTGGCTAACCTTGCTATAAGATATTATCAACTTGCTACTAAAATAGCATATCAACATTCATATAATGCAAAGATCCACAATATAATAACAAATATTATCATCCATGAGTTATAATGCAGTGCGGCTATGAAGTGCTGGTGGTGGAGCTCCATCATTGGAGCTTTGGTGATGCTCTGGCTAGGAGGGATGCCTCCATTCTTCCCCAGTCTCCTTTCTTCTCTTCTCTCCTTCCCTGCCCCCCCCCCAACTCCATTCAATTAGGACACCAAATAAGTGAACTAGCCCTTCTCTTAATAAACACCTAAACAAGTCAAATTATTGCTTAATTGCTGAACAAGTTCAATTAGAACTAGCCCAGTCCACTTTGGAACATAGCACCCGCTATAAAGCATTAGTGCAGCGGCCACTGTAGCAGCTTTTCACCTACCATATCACGTGATATACGAGGCCATCATGGCACATAGCATAGAGGTTTAGGTCCAAAACCGCTCTAGCAGTCTGAATTTTAGAACAATAATTATGTTCAATAAATAAAGACCACGTTTAATTATTCAATATAGATATACACCATCACATAAGCCTAGGGAATATCTCTAATAGACCAACAAAAACAAAGAAAAGAGATGTATGTGACATAGGCCTATTGAACAAAGAAAAAGATACACAACATGTCATCTTCATCATTACTATTATCAGTCTATCACCATCACCCAAAGATTTAAGAATTAGTAGGACAAGGGAAGTCACGGCCATCCCATCCATCCCTATGAGAAAGCAGGACTTGAGACAAGGCGAGACCCCAAATCCCTTGCATGCAAGGCACCCCATCCATCCCATGGCGGTCCTAGCCAAGATGGGGACCGAAATACACAAGCCACTCCCGCATCCTAGTGTGTTCTCGGTTGATGGTAGCTAGACGTCACATGATGGAATGATTCCCTTTTTTTAAAAGGAATGTAGTGGGATTGGGTCCTAGCTTCACGTGTTGATATTTTTTTGAAGTGGGACTAGATCCCAAACCTAATGTCTTAGTGCCTCTCTTTTGAGGTGTCACGAGCTATTATGCCCATCATAGCATCACCTCTGCAACCACAACTAAATCTAGAACTAAGAAAGAGAGAGAGGAAGGAAGAGGAAGGGAACAAGCTACAAGATCTGCGATTTCAACGACTGTGGTCGGTTGCTCATCACCAAGAAGCTCCTAATTAAGATGAGTATTTTCTATTAATGTTTGACCAAGATAAAGGAAAGCTGAGGAAACCATGCCCCCTTTCCATTTGGTATGAAATTGTCATATGTTGAAGAGTGAGGATCAAACTACAATATTGTAACTTTTTTATGTTTAATATATATTCTATTTTTATAAAGTTGGAACATTTTCAAGATCAATTGGTGCCCTGAACACTAAAAATTTGCTGTGTTTGTGGTGTTTGATCTATGTGCTCTGAACACCAATATATTTACTTACTGTTCATTATCAATTGCAAATCACACACACACATCAAGTTTTATTCTGCTGCATTTTGTTTAAATTTTTTTGAGAAGTCCAATTCACCCTCCCCCCTCTTGGGCTGCATAGCTAGGCAACAACATGTAATAAGATGAAATGGACATGTATGTTATAATCCAAAGGATTGCACAATCCACGAGTCAGGTATAGGGATCCAAATTGATCTTGACCTAAGGACACAACTAGATGGCTGAAGACCATTTTCATATGAATCAACGACAACGATCATGGGTTCTATGATCCTAACAACCATGACCAAATTATTAAGAAGCATTGGGCCGGTAGGCTTAGAAACTTGGGAGAGTTAAGAGAAGGGGGCTCGGTTGTTCAAATTTTCTTGAGGGGGAAATAGGTATGTTATGTTTTTCAATTTTAAAAACTGGAAGGTGTCGATTTAACTAGCATGACAAAGTGTGTTATGCTAGGTGTGGCTGCATAGCATCCACTTCCAACCAAGGAGCTTATCTAATTGGAGCTTGGAGATCCAGTTAATTGTAGTATTCATATTGTTACAAACAAAGCATAAAAAAAAGGTGTCCAAGTGCATGAGGCTCCCGCCACTGCAGGATCTAGAAGGGTCAAATGTTTGTAGCCTTGTCTCACATGCGGAGAGGCTATCCCCAAGTTCCGAATTCATAACGCCTAGTTCATAATGGAGCAACCTTACTGTTGTATCAAGATCTGCCCTCACATTCAAACAAAGCAAACAAAATAGAAAAAAGGAATGAAAAATCAAGAATGTACTCAAACCTCAAATACGTGCACCTCTTAAATAGTGTCATTTGCTCATTTACTCATATTCGGATCAAACAATAAATGTCAGAAAGCAACCAACCTGCCACTGCAGCAATTTTGGAGAGATTAAGTAGGCACCTTCTATCAACAAGAGATGGCACTCTCCTCGGCTGTGCAAGCTCTAGTTCCTCATCAATCAACAACGAAGAGCCATCACCAATAGATAGAGCCAATGCATGAAGAGTTTCTGAAGCAGAGGAGAATTGGTTTAAAAATATCTCATGAAGCCATAGCAGATCTTTATGCTCTTTCAAAAAACTAGCTAGCTCATCCTGGAATTCTTCTCCAAGCCTCAGCAACTTAGCATACTGATGACTCTTAATCAGTTGTTTAAAGACGAAATAGCTGAAACCTCCTTTCGGCCCAACACTGTCATGCTGCTCCATTTATCACAATAAGAAATGACAAGAAAAATTATGATCAGATAATAACAGAAGATTGAAAATGAAGAAACTCAACTCATATGTACGTGTGTATGCAGACACACACACACATACATACATACATACATACATATGCATGTATGTATGTATGTATATGTTGAACACATATATTCTACATATTCCAAATATAGTTAAACTAAGCAAATAGTAAATTGGAAACAACATATACCAAAGTTTCCAAGGAACAAGTTATAGAATAAGGACCTTCAGAAAAATCTGATACTTGCACCGGATCATCAAATACCCATATCATTACTTCCATGGCACCCAAACTTTCCTCGTGAAGGGAAAATTGACATATGGATATTCTAGATATAAGAGAAAGAAAATAATTTCAAAAGATGCATTTCTAAGAGAATGGAAGCATATTCATACCATTAGGCTACGGAGGAGCCCTGTATCACTAAGGTCATAACATATATGCCACAAGGTTTTGTAGCCTTCGTGTCGCTGAGCAATTGAAAGAATTGATGAAGTAACCTCTCGAAAAATAACTTCTTTTAGACTGGGATCATCAATGCCCTTGCATGAATCCTGAATAAGAAAAAGAAAACAACAAAGAAGAACATTCATTTCTATTGAATTTGTTTTGTTTAGCTAGAAAAACTAGAGGGTAAACACCCCAAAAAAAAATCATTGAAGCAACTGTATTTTATTGGGGAAAAATAAATTTGGTATAGCTTATAGGAACATGACATCGTCAAGGGACCTAATCAGCACAAAATTATATCAAGCTCAAGAGCTAAGAAATATCTTAACTACACTCCAAATTTAGAATTGAAACATAGTGATCAACATATATACTTCTCACATTCATATATATTGAAAAGTGAAACATTTTGCAATACTATGCTACTTGAAGAAGTTAGACCAGTAAATGAAATCACCATGATAAATGGGTAATATTTAGGGGCTGTTAGGTTGCCTGCAAATATATTTGCTTGCAAAAGGATTTACAATTGCAAATAGAATTCTACATCCTTTTTATTTGCATTTGCAAAAAACTATATTATTTGGTTTACCTATAACTCATAACAACAAATGCCCTTGTAGTTTTTCAGTTGTATGATGCTGAAAGAGGGGTTGTAACCACTACAAGTGACTTGATAAGATTAGCCCCATGGAAACAGGAGGGAACCAACCATTACTAGAAGAGATGGGCACATACTTAGACAAAGAGATAGTGAGAGAGGAATGGGGCACTAGTGGTGGAGGCAAAGGAGGGAAAGTTGGTGATAATGGACAGGACATCCATGAGAACAAGGGAAGTTAGAGACAAAGGAAAGGGGCCAGTGGTCATGGTGGAGACAAAAGGGGGCAACTGGTGCCAATGGACGATAACAACCATGGACACAGAGAGAGAGAGAGAGAGAGAGAGAGAGCAGAGGGAGGGAGGGGGGGCAGGCACTGGTGGTGATGGAGCATAAATAGGATCAAGTAACATTTGTTAAGTTTGATATGTTATTCCTCGGTTAAGAAAAATTGAAGCTGGTAACAAGGAACCTCTTGAGCCTTGACGGTATTGTTCAGCTAAACAAATTCAGAATTTTTTCTTAAAAACAGCAAATACAAAACTTGAATTCAGATTTATACTGATTAACTTGAAATTCTGAGACAGAATTTGCACATACATCATAGTCCTAAAGGTCAAACACATACAAAAGAGGAATTTCAATTTTGATAACACAAGTTGTCTGATCAGGTTAATGTCTAATATGGATGCTGCCATGAATTAGAGGTAATTGACATCTACCCCCTAGATTGATTTCCATTTGATTTTTTATCCTTGGTGACCGAATATTTAATTCTTATCCTTTTGGTTTCGATGACCATTTTATCTTTAGTCCCTAGCCCTATACATACTTATGCACAACAAAACAAAACAACTATGACTATCTGCCCAAATAAGCTTTACCGTAGAGAACACCCGCCAAATTGCGTACAGGGACTCCACAAGAACCAATAACTGTGCCAGGGCTAAACATAAAATAGCATACAAACAAAGTACTAAGTGTTAACTTTCTCCTTGTGAACTAAGAAATTAATGAGTTGGTTAAGTGGCAAACAGAAAAATGGATGAGTGATTAAACTAGTCAGATGGCTCCGGTGAAAAAAAACAAAAAAAAATAGAAATATATCGATGGCTTTCATGGAATTCCAGGGTTGTCTACTTATACTATGCACCTAGTCAACAGCCCTTACTAAAAGATTGTTATAAGTACATGTTATATTAGCAAACACACAAATGTGATCAAGTCAATCAGCCCATGGTCAAACACATCTAGTTAACACACAACTGTAGGAGCTGCAATAACTTGCTTAGTTGCCATAAAGACACGTAATATATTGGTAATTAAAGTTCATTTTCATGTGAATTCTTGTAAACACCCAACATGGTTAGAGTATTATTAGAAATGAATCTTTGGTGCAGCATACGGTGCAGGCAACAAGTACTATGACCAACTAGACTATGCCAAGTATCGTAGGAGCCGGAACTCCAACAAGTTTGTAGTAGAATAATTTTCTTATAAATTTTCGATTAGGGACAATATTGAATTTTATCCAGGATTCTATATTTGTAATAGAATAAATCTAACATATTTCCTTATTGTTGAGTCCCTTTTTGCATGTGATTCAAAGTTCTATATTCATAGTAGAAAAACTCTAGCATGTTTTCTTATTATCAAGTTATATTTCAAGCATGATATTGTATTGGGTCTAATGTCCGAATTAGGGTTAGGGGATCATGTCCTATATATATGCATCAAATACATTTTATAGATTAGCCTTTTGCCATATTATTATTTTTTTGAGAGAATTTCCTTCACCAAATAAAGCGTTCTTCAATCCAGATCACTTCTATTTGTGTGTTAATCTTCAAAGTGTAACCTCATCAATCAAATTGCCCCTTCTTCCTTTACTACTGCATCAAACTTAGAACTATCACTTGGTAGAATACAACATCAATCTAGATTTATAAACATATCAAAATATCATTTCTATTTGTTAAGTCATTCCAACATTTTTAAGACATCCAAAAGTAGTGCAAACAAACTATGGATCGACTCACAAGATCAAGCAGGATATGATCAAAAGAAATAATTTTCTATCGACTTCACATAAATAATGTATCTTATGTATTTAAATCAGCAAGCAAATCTAAACGGCTAGCACTTTTTCAGAGAAACAAGGGAGCAGAAAAAGTTTATGAAGGAGAAAGTGAGCAAATATGTTATTTGAAGAGGAAGAGAGCTTCTAATCAAGTCATCAATCACCATGGGATAAAGCATTGTGGGCAATAAACCATTTTGTCGCTTCCATCCCAGAAACATAATGGTCATAGTGAAGTTTATATCATAACCAGCCAAATGCAGTTATACAATATTGTGAAGTATACGAGGCTGATCATAAATTTCCTATTAACAAAGTGCATCGTGTAGGATTTGACTCCATATCAAGTTTGGACTAGGGCTGACAACAGACTAATACAGATCAGATATCGGTATATCCATATCCACATCCATTTTTAGTTGATGAATACAGTATTAATTAGATGCTAAAATTCATATCCACGTCTGATTCAAATAGATCTGAAAAAAAAATTGGATATTGACAGTTCAAACATAAATGCAGATATAAAGAGCATAGTTAAACTTTGCAAACCACCATGTCAAAAAAGATATCACTGCATGAAAGAAAAATAAAGTCTAATTTTTTTTAGTAATATCTTTATTCATTTTCTATTAAAGTTCATAAGAACTATAAGAGATTAAATAGAATTCAGACTGAACCAGATATTGGGATACGGATCAGATAGTTATCTATCCATATTCGTATCCTTCTTTTACGGATATAGATAAAAACAGATAGATTCACATACGGAAATGGATCCAAATGGATATTATCCTGTCCATTTTCACCCCCGGCTAGGATTGCAAATTTATTGCTAAAGAATAATCTCTTAATCTAACTGTAGTTCCAACATTGGCTACAATCGCAGCCAGCCAAAATATATGACAATCGCATTAAAAGAATTCCCCGACAATATTATTGCCTTCTAACCTCCTTATCAAAGCTATGAGTTGCCACCTGATAGAATGGAACTTACTTCTGGTATACCCCAATTGTGTATTCAACTTCATTATGCTTCTTATGATAAGCAGGAATCAACCTAAAAGATTACTTATACCAGGTCAAAGAAAAATGTGATATTAAAAATTACTCATCAAATTAAATCAGAGAAATTTATCTAGAAAAATGTTGCCAAAAACGCTAAATAATCATAGATATGGCAAAAATTTACTTGGTATTTAGCTTCTACAAATCTTTTGGCTAGTTCATATAGGGAGCCGAGAAGTTCATCTCTTCTTATACAGTACTCTTCTACCAAACCTTTGTGTTCTCCCCCACATTCAATTTTAGCAGTGATTATACCAGTATATGCCTCAAGTAAAACATCCGTGAGTTCTTCTAATTCAGACCATAATTTTGATTTCATTGACAGATCGACTGCAACAGCATCCTTTAAAAGCTGCATTACAAAAGATGCTATGCTCCAAAGGCCTGACCGTACAACAGGTTGGCAATTCCAAGGTGTCAATCCCTCAGGAGAAGGATACCAGTTCTTGTGCTCATATCTATAGCGCAAAGCAGTATGAATTAATGTTGTGCAGGCATTTGAGATTTCACAAGCTCGTTGCATCTGAATAAAAAACAGCTTCTCTCCACCAATTACATATTGAAGTTGATGAGATAAACAAGAAAACATCTCCTCTATGTCAGAAACTCTACTATAGAATACTTCAGCATTATCTCGATCCATAAGAAGAACAGTATTTCTGCGAGCTTTCTCACCAACTAATTGAATGAGGTTCCATAAAGAACCAGCAGTTTGAATCTGCGAGTGAGATGGAGAGTCAACCACATTTGACCGATTCTGACTATGTGAATTTTGTAACTCCCTAAGTTGGATCATGCCAGAAAGCTTTTCACCATGTTCCATGATAGTTAGCAAAGAATGTCCTGACAGTAAAAAACAGCAGCTTAAGATTGAAGAACAAAATAAATCCCACTGAAATGAAAACAAAAAATATACAAGCTAAGATAGGTAACTAGTTCAGCTATTCCTACCATACGCAGGAAAACTAACATAATTAACTGCATGAGTACTGAATTTAAATAATATACATAAAATGGTTTGCAACAGCCACAATTTGTATTCACACCACTCTTGCAAATACCAAGAACCATATAACTCTTCCAATATCAAACCACTAAATCCTAGTTCATTGCAGCTGAGACAAGCAAAATGGATCCAATAGAAAAATCAATTTTCACACAGAACTAACTTGAACTTGCAAAAGTCAGCTGCTACCCATGAATAGCTTCAATTTGATTTATTTTCTTAAAGCAAAATATGTCACAGAAAGAACTATAAGAGATGAATCACCAGAAGCATTCTGATTCTTTCGAAGGGTTGGATATATGGTCAAACGCTTTCAGCATTGACTTGACTATAGTCCAAGTGTTAAATATATACAGGGCAAAGGGCATGCAGTCTGGAATGGTCAATTAAAGCTTCTATTAAGGCGTATATACAGGACCATGGGTAAATATAACCTGATTGTGCTGAGTCTGCTGGTATCAAGCACTAAACCTAGGTAACAAGCTATCAGCTAATGATAAGAAAATAAGATGCCAGCATCATTGGTTCTGCCACTTTGGTGAACAACGCAAAGAAAGAATCATAGTATAATCTAAATAAAATATTTGACAACTAAAACCAAATTCCCAGAGAATTTAATCTTTAACAAATAAAGCCATTAAAATTCAATGGCATTCTTTATACCATATCCTTTTGGTTAGCATTTACTGTTCATTGAAAGAACCTTTTATGAATCAAAAATATGAATTAAAAAACATCCCATGAAAAAAAAAACAGATAAAGTTTACAAGAAGGCTAGGATATAATGAAAACCACAACTGTAATAATCATGAGCTCCACATCAGACTCTACAGAAGGTACATTCAGTGGTGGAAACAGGACTTTTTTTCCCCGGGGATTGTGTGTGTGTGTGCGCGTGTGTTGGGGGGTGGGTGGGGGGGTCAAAAAAGTTCTCAGCAAAAATTGCAAGAGAAGCAGCAAGCTTATTATACATTATCGCAATGAGGAATGTTGTAAGAAAATGATATGTTAATTTTAGCCATCCATGATTTCTTAGACAACCATGATTAATTGGAAGGAAAAAAACGAAAGAAAATTGTTGAGTGCAAGACTGTATCATTTAGGGTGAGAGATAGAGAGAGAGAGAGATTAGATTAAGGGATGAACATGAACTAGAGTTCAGATGAGCTTAAAGGTACGGCCATGAGAGAAAGAGGGTGTTAGGGGATGAAATGGTTGGGCATGTGAAGGGGCATGAACAGCAGGAGTTGTAAGGATTATACTTTGATGCAGGAGCAAGGCACCCAATCCTTAAGGCGTATGCATGAAGTTTGAGTTTGATTTTTGGTTCGTTTGTTTTGTCAATTGAGTTCTTAATTGAGCTGTGTAGTTTACTGAATTGAGTCTTTTAATTGAGTCCATGTAATTAATTACTAAGTGGCATCAAAGGGTCCACGTCATGTAGTATGGTTTTTTGACTTGGTCAAATCCTACTTTCGTTAGAAGTCCTTTAACCCTTAGTATTTGAGTTTAGTCATGAGTCTTAATCTGAGTTTTGTCATTAGATTAGTTTCCTATTATGTTCCAATGCCTCATCTATTTAAAGAGTGGACTTGAAGAATAAAGGCATAATATTTTAGCTTGCAAATTGCTTGTGATCTAGAGGCAAGAGGCTTCTCTTCTTCCCATTTGGTGAAACTCCAAAAGCTCTTATTCTTTCTTGGTGAGACGCCAGGAAAACCTCTTGGATTTTGGGTATAGGTGAGACTCTTATATTCAGCCCATAGTTATCTCCATTATCTTCAACTCGCAACACTTTTATTATTATTGTTTCAATCCGTCATTCATCATAAATCTCCTTAGGTTTCAGACCTCAAATGTAGGCCTTGAATCCTTCCTTACCACGTCCAATTAACACAAACCTAAGCCATCACACAAGAAAATTAGAGTGAGAGATTTTTGCTGCACAACCTAGGCCGCACCACATCCCAATCCCTTTCCCTACGGTGTGAATTGGTATCAGAGCAAATCGATCCACATAAGTACAAGAAGAAGCCGTCCCTACTATTATAATCCCTACTATGATGATCCCTACTATGACGATCAATACTGTCCCTACAACATCGAACGACAACAAGATGATCTGATGGATGAAGTTCAAAATCAAATGGCTGCCCTAGCATGAAAAATAAATGTTGTGGAGGCAGAATTATGACGTCGTAGCCGTGTCAAACCACAAGTTGGGCGACGACCTTCAGAACGCAGCGACAAAGGCACTCCTCGAGGTATTTCTCCACCCATAAGATCTAAAATTTCTGCAAATAAGGGTACATATCCGAAGTAAGGAACAATAAAATTCAGCGAAAAAACAATGAGTCCCATCCGCAAAGAAGGGCAAACCCACTGAGGAGAAGAATTTCAGAAGATCTTGGTGCTAGTCTTAAAAATTTAGAAGCATCGTCTGATGATATCCCTGCCGCTGAGATCCCTTCCCCTTAAGTCTCCTAAGCCCACTGAGGTTGAGGACAAGGAGAAAGACAACATGGAAGAACAAATATCAGAGGTGATCCTATCTGAATTTGAGCCTATTTTAGTTAATTTTTCTGATGTAACCCCAAAAGAATTCTCCAAAAAAGACAGTTCAAAAAATTCAGCGGAGATCAAACATGAAAATGGAACCGTGTTCACATTAGACAGTTCAAAAATTTCTGAAGAGATGCCATCAGATTTTGAGATGAATAATCTAATTTTTGGTTAAAGCCGAGAGGAGCACAGTAGCACCTTCAACAAGATCTTCAGGTTCTTCGATCGGAGTAATTTTATGTAAGTCTGAAAAGGTATTCTGATGAGAGCACAAAAGGGCGATCTACACACCGTTTAAATTAGTATTATTGCTAATAGATAACAATAAAATTTCTGATATAATACTATATTTTTGTTTCGCACAGATTATCATAAATTAGAACTTAAATGCGCATTTGGTACAGATGGCGCAGGCCCAATCCTACCATGACCTGGTCAAGCACATTTGCCCCCGAACGACTTCCCATGCAGCCCACGCATATCAACCCGTCTCCCGCATCCCCTTCTTCCTGATTCACCTCCCGGAGAGCTACCAAATCCAAGAAGGAATCTATCATATCTGATGGATTCCCACCAACCATCCAAAGATCTCGAAGCACCATCCAAGGATCACAGAACCGAGCCCGATTTGAAGACAGAGTAGGGGAGCTAACAGTGGAGTCCGACCAATTGTCCACATCCTTCCGTTGCAGCCTCCACGTCTCTCACCCGTGGGATCACGCGTGAGCCCAAGCATCCAAGTCCAGCCGGTCCGTGCGTTCCTCCCATCGATCACGGGAGACCCCAACTCCATTCCGTGATCAACGTCCCAGCCGTGAAGCATCCCGTGATCCATCCATCTTCTTCTTCCGCCCAGCCACGTCCAGCTTCCGAATCCCACGCTCGTCCGACTGCAAGCGTGATCCCAGCATGGCCCGAAGAAGCAAGTCCACACTCCACCTCTGCATCCGCCTCTTCCGCATCAAAAGGAGCAATGGGTCCAACGGTCCAGCATCCACATCCTCCCGGATTTCCTCCCTGCGTCCCCCTCCAGTTCGGATCCGTGTTCTCCTCCTCTTCCGAGTTTCAGCATCCGCAAGCAATCATCCCACGCATCACCGGCAGTCCAGCTCTCTTCCGAATTTGAAATCCCAAGCGTCCGCCTCACAGATCGCATCCGCCCTCTCCTTCCTCCCATGATCCAGCTTCCTCCGCGTCCGAGCTCCACAGATCACGCTGCAGTCAAGCCTCCGAGTTCGCCTCCTCCTTGATCAAGCATCCAATCACGCGTCCGACTCCTTCCGATTCAAAATCCCAAGCATCCTCCCCCTCCTTCCAGCGGGTTGATCTATAAAGGGAGTGCTCGGCTACTCCAAGAAAGGAGGGGGGGTAGAAGCTCTCGGTTGGGGCCAAGAAACAGGGGAGAAAAGGGTGGAGTGCTCGGCTGGGGAAGAGAGGAGGTGGAGCTCTGTTCATGGAGGAAAAGAACAGAGTATGCTCTGTTCTTGAAAAAGAAAAAAAAAGAAAAAAAATGTGTGTTCCACCGGGAGGGAGAAGCTTCTTATTTTCTTTTATTTTATTTTTATTTGCAGAAGAGAAGAAACATTAGGCTTCCAATCTTCATTTTTATTTTTGTAATCAGTTTTCTTTTTATGAAATCCATCAATGCTCTTTCGTGCAATCCTTGTTCTAGGTTCAGTTTAATTTCTGTTTTTTTATGCAATCTTTTAATTTTTCTTTCATGCAATATATGAAATTTTCTCTCATGCAATCTATGTTCCAGGTTTCAATCTTCTTAAGCACTGTTTTCATCCATGCCAAAGTTTTCCTTTGAATAGTTAAATATTTCATTAAATTTATAAATGCTCTTCGATTCCAAGTATCTGTCTTTTCGTTATTTTCAAATAGAAAATATTCTCTGGTAGACTAGAGAATCATTCAACATCCCCAAAGTAATATTTTTTTCTTATTATTCAAAAATCGGCTTTGAATCCGAGTGAACGTTTTGATTTTTATGCAACTCCAATTGCCTCCCTCTGGATCGACCTCTTACGACCACTATTCTTCGAGTAGAAAAGGTAAAAGTATAATTAATTTAAAACTTTGTTTGTCGGTTCTAACAACGATCTGTTTAGTACATCTTCAGGTAAACAGAAATTCGACAACAAAATTTTGGCACCGTTGCCGGGAAGGCAAATCGAGAAGTAAGAACGATCGCGAGATCAAATCGAATTTTGGATGCCCGGAGTGAACGCACTCTGGTAGTAAGTTTTTTTTATTTTTATTTTTCTTGTTGTGATTATTTTTAGTTAATAATTTCGTAGTTATTAAATTCTAAAATTTGAAGTTCGGAATTTAAAATTTTGAAAAAAAAATAAAATTCAAAAAAAATAAAAATTAAAAAAAAATCCAAAATTCTAAAATTTAAAAATTTAAATTCAAAATTTTAATTCTGAAATTCAAAATTTGAAATTTAAAAAAAAAGAACAAAAAAAATTGCTTGCTCATTTAATCAGTACAACCTAATGACATTCCATAAACTTTAAAAAAATCATTGAATATTTGCTGCATTTAGTATTAAGCATTTGTATAAAATAATTTAAGGGCAAAACCCATTAAAAAGATAAGGTCAGAAAGTCATTACCTGTCCTTAGCCTAAAAATCACCACCTTGCATATATATCCTAAGCCAAATTAAATTAAAATCAATTAGACGTTGGCCTTAGAATTTTCGAGCTTAATTAGGCTCTTGGAAAGAAGCAGCTGAACGCCACTCCAGTAAGAATTTAGTAATTGGTGATGTGTAGGAAAGTTTTACAACAGCGAGAACTGTTACGGGTATTGTGGTACTGGTGTATCCCTTCTGGCACGACCACACACCTCGGGACTTTTCTGGTCACTGGTTATTAGATCGCTTAACTGATAAGCTCAAGCTTAATCTGGAAGGGAGATTAGGAGCAGTCTAATCTTGAAGAGAATTTCAGAAACTTTTTAACCTGATAAATCTCTATGCAACTAGATTAAAAGCTACTAAACCTTCTTTAATCTCAAGATTAAAGAGCCAATCCGTTGTGTGGTGTTGATTGTGGTCATCTTGGTCT
>JAOXJJ010000748.1:34501-44918 GCA_025769935.1 Phoenix roebelenii
AGCGGGGAGGTCCTGTGCCCGGGTCGGCTCCTTGCTGGATAGGCGAAGGGCCGAGGCCCTTCCTCTAGCGCCAACTGATGCGGGATTTGCACCCCGTCACCAGCATAGCCCACACCAACCGAGCAGCAAAAGGAAAGCATCCCTGGCGAAGTATTGTCCGCTCTGAGTGGCGTTTTAGACCCGCCTCACGGTTTTGTCCCACAAAAGGCGCCTCACCAGGGAAGGGTGATTGAGCCCCCCATTATATGGCACAGACCTTCCCGCTACACGGTCGATGTGGGACTAAATTCGGGGAACCTCCCGCAACAGTTTGTAATTATGTCGAGGGAACTTTCGGGATATTGTTTGAATGATTTTTGAATACCAAAGTTTAGTTATCTAGGTAGAAAGTAGAAATGCTCTAAAAGCCACTGCCTATTCATTATCATTTGGAGAAATATATTTTTTGAGTCATGAATTTATTTGACAAGTCTTCCATGTTTTATGGGGCCAACTTTATGGGATGTGTGGCCAAACTCGTGTTGGTGGGTCTGGGTACTGTGACAGCAAGACTAATGTATAGAATATGTGGATAAGATGAAGACTAATACCAAGTTATCAAACTAGGAGCTGTGAAACTACAGTCTAAGGATTAGAATTTTTCCTGCATTACTGCACCTAGCATTAGTTTCTTTTCAAGAAGAAAGTAAAAAAATAAAAAGGACATGAAGACAAAGGACAACTTTGATAATATTCGAGCATACCGCATTACAAGCATGCGTAATATTGACTGTGCTAAAACCTAACCCGCTCCACCAACCATCCTCTTTCACGTACGCATGCAGCACCTAATTTTGTTTACTCTGGAAGAAACATGGTCAAACCAAACCGTGGAAACAATGCTATGACCATTTGACTGTTGTTCTTGATGACACATTAACCAAACAGAATTAGACAAGTGTAAAGTCTTCTGGTCTGATCCATGTAATTCCTTATTATTCAATTAAAGTTTCAAGGACTTGCGAGCAATTCAACATTGGACTCTAGAATGGAAAAAAGATGGCTGACTGGAAAAAAAAAACCATCTCCAAAGATATATATCGTTACCAAACTCTAATTGGAAAAGAATTTGTACCATTTGAATGTTGCATGGGTATGATGACTCTTCTCCATGCAACCCTAATCGGATGACGTGCATGGTCTACAATATGCGCAAGAATTGCATGGCATAAGCACATGAGATTCAATCAATCCACCTCTTCTGTTCGTCAGCTCTCTTTCGGTAGACCGGATGATGACTTAAAAAGGATGTCGTTGTCAAAATCTTAACCAACAAATAAATATTATTTTTTTATTACTCTTACCATCTTCTATTCGATGAATTGTAATTGTAGGAGGTCGATCCACAGGGAGACGATTGGAGTATACAAATAAAGAATAGAAACTCCATTAAGATTCATCGCAAAATATTTTTTTTTAAAAAAATATTTCCTTGGGGATATTTAGTCTCTAACCAACTAGAGCTAGTATTCAATTCAAAAATAAACAAAGGGAAGAAAAAAAACTTTTGTAATTAAAATAAAAGTTTTAGAATGCATAAAATTAATTGCAGAATATTAAATTAAAACTTAGATATGAATTGCATAAAAGAAAAATTAATGGATTGCATAAAAATAGAAATTAAACTGAACCTAGAACAAGAATTGCATGAAAGAAAATTGATTGATTTCATAAAAAAAAAAAGAAAATTGATTACAAATAAAAATGGAGATTAGAGGCCTAATACTCCTTCTCTTTTGCAAATAAAATAAAGAAAAGAAAATAAGAAGCTTCTCTCTTCCGGTGGAACATACACTTTTTTTTTTCTTTTTCAAGAGCAGAGCATACTCTGTTCTTTTCCTCCTCTCTTTTTCTTTTGAACAGAGGTCCACCTCTTCCTCCAACCGAGCGCTCCACACTTTTCCTCTTCTCCCTTTTTGCCCAACCGAGAACCTCCTTTATATAGATCTCCCCCATTCCTTGAAGTCGGCGATGGATCCCCTAATGGAGGGGTAACGGACATGGGTCTTGGGGGATTTGTTGGGACATGGAAAGGACGCGGGAGGGTTGAAGAAGAAGATGGCTGGATCGGTGGAGCTGGCCACGGGATCGCTTGGAGGAAGACGTGGATCCGCCACAGAGATGGCTGAGATCACGGGCTGGAGCGGCTCCTTGATTGCAGACGGTTATGAATGCGGACGGAAGAAGAGACAGAGGCGGGGGTCATCCGGGATGCTAGGAATCTCGAATCCGGAAGAGATGCGGAATCACCGGAAGCTTCGTGGACGCCGGATTGGAAGCAGGAGGGTGGAACGGAAGGCTGGATGCTGGGATCATGGCTTCGGAGTGCACCGCGGGAAGCTGTGATTCTAGGAGGTGGATCCGGATGCGTTATGGACAACGGGAGAGGCTGAAACGCCGGGATCTTTGGATTAGCGTCTGCATCACGGGCGGAAGCAGAGGCGGAGGAGGGGGGTCTCGAATCCAGAAGGGAGACGCTTGCATTCGGATGGAAGAAGATGGATGATGCTGATCTGGGACGGATGCGGAACGGCACGACTGATGGGATCATGCCTTGCAATTGGACGAAAGAAGACGGATTTTTTTCTTTGGCCCATGGACGGATGGATTACTGGGAGATTGTGATCAACGGGCCGCATATGCTGGGATGGATTGCAGAAGGAAGAAGAGGAGTGCACGGCGTCTGGAGACGTTAGAATCTCTATTTCGGAAGAGTACGGGTGCTAATTTGGAAAGGAAGGAACACGAGGATCACTGGAAGATCGCACGCGGGCTCGGATGCTTGCGTGCAAATGTGCTCAATCAGATCATGGTAGGTGTTGGGGGAATATAAGTCAACACAAAGCACGTGAGCACATCGTTGGCACATGATCAGAAGTGCCCAACTTCGAGGCACCCGATCTCGGAGACGTCCGACCAGGCATCCGACCTCGAAACGCCCGACCTGGCGTCCGGCCGAGCGCCCGACTTTGGAGCCCATGGCCTGGCAACCGACCTCGAAGATCCCCGACCTCGGAAACCCGACCTCGCCACCTACCTGCCACAGTCACGCCCTTCCGCATTCTGACCAGGGACCATGCCCTGTCACCGTCGTCAATAATTAATGTGCATGGCTCCAGCAGACTTTCGACTTACTTAACAATTAATGCGCATGGCTCCAGCAGACCTCCGGCTTACTCAACAATTAATGCGCATGGCTCCTGTTATCTACGGATCGCGAGTCTTCCACGGCAAAATAGCTCGGCTGCATCCGATCAGCCATGATAGCTCCCTGACTCCGGCATGATCTCCTACGGCAAGGCATTAATTCATATCCCCGTGCACTAATTTATTCGACATGCTCAATTATACGGCGACTTCGCCCTATCACATCATAGGTAATCCAATCCCCCTCTATAAAAGTGAAACCCCACTATTTTAGAGGGGGCTGGACGCTGAAACTTTGGACATTGATTTCTCCACATTATACACTTGCCCCTTCTGACTTAGGCATCGGAGGGCCGGCGCCGGAAACCCCGGCCACCGGCTTTTTGCAGGTTCCACGGAGGATGCCGCCCGCCGACGGATCACCGCCCGCCAGTGCTCGCCGGAGCTCCGCCTTCCCAGCCGACCGGTCGCCCCCGGGTCAAATTTTCAGTAACAGTTGGCGCTAGAGGAAGGGCTCGAGTCGCGACCATGAAGTTGAGAAGCAAGGGAGCCTCTAATGCCTCCCGGCGTCTCCCACCAAGCCCGGGACACTCCATCCAGAATTCACCACCTCCGGCTGGTCCAACCCTACAAGTTCAGCCGGAACAGTTCGACATTCTGGTGCAGCAGGTCCAAGCCTTGGCTGCAGCCGTTCAAGGTTTGCAACGTGAGGGAGCCCCACCGGCGCTGCTTCTGCAGGCCCAGGTCCTGCCAGTGCATCCTCCGAACGGACTGGCACCCCAGAGCGAAAACCTCCACGGCTCCTCACAGGCCAACAACGAGGAGCGATGCTGCTGCCAGGGTTCAGCCCAAGCGTCCCCCCGGATGGAACCCTTAGCGAGCGGCCTAGGCAATGGCCCACAGCCATCGGAAGCCGAGTCGGTCTTAGGACAACTTGCGCCAGAGCAAACCACCGTGGCGGATCCCCGGAGCGGAGAACTCGACAAGAAGGTCAAGAAACTCGAGCGCCAGATTGAGGCGCTCCACAGCAAGAAGGCGAGATGTGAGGGTGACTTCGAATTTACGACTAAGTCCCCCTTTTCCCACCAGATCGAGGATGAGCCGATCCCATCAAGGTTTAAAATGCCTCAGGTGGAGCCTTATAATGGCACGACCGACCCCCTCGACCATTTGGAGAGTTACCGAGCCCTCATGGCGTTGCAAGGGTCCTCGAAGGCTATGCTCTGCAAGGCCTTCCCGCGACGCTTCGGGGAGCGGCTCGGCTTTGGTTTTCCGAGCTGAAGCCCAATACAGTGTCTTCCTTTGAGCAGTTCGGCAGGCAGTTCACCACCAACTTTGCTACCAGCCGACGTCAGCGGCGGACTTCGGACTCCCTCCTTGACATCAAACAAACGGAGAGAGAGTCTCTCAAAGACTATCTCGACCGTTTCACCCCCGCAACCTGGGAGGTCCGCGAGCTCGACCAGTCGGTAGCCATGTCAGCACTAAAGACTAGGGCTCAGTCCTATAGGTTCTTCTTCTCCATCGAGAAGAGCTTTTCCGTCGACTTCACAGAGATGCTCGTCCGAGCTCGAAAGTATGCGAAGGCTGAAAAGGCCATTGCTTTCAGACGGAGTGCGACCAAGCAGACCTTCAAGAAACAGAAGAGACACCGCGAGGAGCGCGGTCGTCCTAAAAGCCAATCTCCTCGTCGGAACAAGAACCTGCCTCAGCTGAGGAGTCCACCTCGGCCGCAGGGGCAACCCCGACCAAGGTCATGCCCAGATCGAGATCACCGGCGCGGCCACGAGTACTCTCGAGGAGGTATGAGAATTACACACCCCTCAATGATCCCCAGACAGAGATCCTGATAGAGATTCAGGGTCGGAATTACTTTCGGCCTCCACCCCCGATGCGGGATCCCGGAGCTTGGCACAATCCTAGAAAGTACTGCCGCTTCCACCGAGACCACGGCCATGACACGGAGGATTGCTTCCAGCTTCGGGATGATATCGATGCGCTCATCCGCCGTGGAGTACTCAACCGGTTTGTGCGGAACCGGCGCGAGGAAAGGAGGCCAGTGGAGAACACCGTGCAGCCCGAAGACCCAAATGCCAACAGATCCATTGTTGGCACCATCAACACCATTGAAGGTGGAACCTCGGTCGGAGGACCTGCCGGGGAAAGGGTCCCCCCAAAGCGCTTACGCACCTCTGAAGCCATCTCGTTCTCGGACGAGGACTTGGAAGGAGTTGAGACTCCTCATGATGACGCTGTGGTCATCTCCATGATTGTAAACAAGTTTGATGTAAAGCGTGTTTTAGTAGATAATGGAAGTTCGGCGAATATTTTGTATTATGACGCCTATCGAAAAATGGGGATGACAGATGGCCAACTCCGAAGAATGAATGCTCCTCTGGTTGGATTTACTGGGGATTCAGTCCCGGTTGAGGGCGAGATCGGCCTCCTAGTCACGGTCGGGCTCGCCCCTCGAGAAAGCACTGTAAGGATGGGTTTCCTCGTGGTCCGTCTGCCCTCGGCCTACAACGCCATCCTTGGACGACTAAGGCTCAACACTCTCCGAGCCGTGGTCTCGATCTGCCACCTGCTCATGCGGTTCCCCACCAATCAAGGAGTAGGTGAAGTTCGTGGGGACCAGTCGGTAGCAAAGCTGTGCTACATGGCAACCCACAAAGCGAGACAACCGGCAAAGGCGCTGAACCAAGAGGAGCGATCAGCCGAGGCGTCAACTCCGATATTATATCAGGCGCTCTCCATCGAAATTTTGGAAGCACGGGATGGCCTACAAAAAGAATGGGTAGAGCCTGGTGAGCTGCTTACCCGAATTCCCTTACAAGAAGATTGCCCTGAGCTAACCGTGCAGGTCGGCTCCAGCCTGGACGCCCGCAAAAGAGGACGCCTGATCGAATTCCTACGGGCCAACATGGACATCTTCGCCTGATCGCCCGCTGACATGCCGGGGATAGACCCAGAGGTCATGGTTCACCGACTTCAGGTGAAACCAACCTGCAGGCCCGTACGGCAGAAGAAGCGGAGTTCTTCTCTAGAACGGCAGCAGGCGGCAGTTGAGGAGGTGGGCAAACTCCTCAAGGTCGGCTTCATCCGAGAGGTCTCCTATCCGAATTGGCTCACCAACGTGGTCCTCGCTAAGAAAGCCAACGGAAAGTGGCGCATGTGTGTGGACTACACCGACTTGAATAGAGCATGTCCAAAGGACAGCTTTCCACTCCCCAGTATCGACCAGCTCGTGGACTCCACCTCGGGGCACCAGCTGCTGACGTTCATGGATGCCTTCTCGGGATATAACCAAATCCGGATGGCGCTAGAAGACGAGGAGAAGACGGCCTTCATCACCGATAGAGGCACTCACTGCTATAAAATGATGCCTTTCGGCCTGAAAAATGCTGGAGCAACCTACCAAAGGTTGGTCAGCCGGATCTTCAAGAGCCAGATAGGTCGAAACATGGAGTTCTATGTGGACGACATGCTGGTGAAGAGCCGATCAATAGAAGACGACATGGCTGACCTCAATGAGAATTTCTCCACATCAGAAAATATCGGATGAAGCTCAACCCTGCTAAGTGTGCATTCGAAGTCACCTCGAAAAAATTTCTTGGCTTCATAGTCACCCAGCGTAGAATCAAAGCGAATCCCGAGAAGATCCGAGCACTGTAAGAGATGGCGCCGTCCTTCAAGGAGGTACAGCGGCTTACTAGCCGAATTGCAGCCTTGGGAAGATTTTTTTCTAGGTCCGCCAAGAGATACCTCCCCTTCTTCGTAGTCCTCAAGCGGCCGAAGAATTTCTTCTGGATGGAGGAATGCCAGCAGGCTTTCGAGGACCTCAGGCGTCTCCTCGCTTCCCCTCCACTTCTTACAAAACACCAGCAGGGTGAACTCCTCTATCTGTACCTAGCCGTCTCCCCAGTTGCGGTAAGTTCAGTCCTGGTCCGAAAAGAGGACAAGCTGTAAAGACCGGTATACTATACCAGCCGGATCCTGAGGGATGCTGAGACCCGATAATCGAAACTGAAGAAAACCATTTTCGCCTTGGTCATCTCAGCTCGAAAACTCCGGCCCTATTTTCAAGCCCACACGGTAGCCATACTGACCGACCAGCCTATGAAGCAAATCCCGCAGAGGTCGGATCGTGGTGGGAGAATCACGAAGTGGGCAGTCGAGCTCGGAAAGTTCGACCTCGAGTATCGACCAAGGTCAGCGATTAAGGCCCAGGCACTTGCCGACTTCATTGTCGAGTGCACTGTGCCGGACAAGCCCGAGCTTGCATCCGCACCAGCGGAGGAGACCCCAGGGCAGTCATGGACTCTACATGTTGATGGCTCCTCGAACTCGGGGGTAGTGGAGCAGGCCTCATCCTCACCAGCCCGAACGGAGTAGTTGCGGATCAAGCTTTGCGCTTCGAGTTTTTTGCCTCTAACAATGTGGCGGAATACGAGACACTCATTGCCGGGCTCAAACTGGAAAAGGAGCTGGAGGTGAAGGACCTAAAGGTCTTTAGCGACTCCCAACTGGTTGTGAGCCAGATCCTAGGAGACTTTGAGGCCAGAGAGCCCACGTTGCAGATATATCTCTAGAAGGTGCGAGATCTCACTTCCACTTTGAGCTCCTTCAATATTCAGCATATTTCCAAGATAGAGAATCTGGGAGCAGACCAACTGTCGAAGCTAGCGACTTTCCGCATGAGTGAGCTCCTGAAGACGACAATACTTGAGTACCTTTAGACACCCAGCACCAAGGAGCCCGAACCTGCCCTCTGCCTCGAGACGGAGCCGAGCTGGATGGACGAGCTCATCAGTTATCTGAAAAGTAAAGTTCTACCCAACGATGATCTCGAGGCCTGCCGAATCAAGCGTCTGGCCTTCCGATACGTATTGTATGAAGGTAAGCTCTATCGGAGATCCTTCACCTCTTCTCTCCTCAGGTGTCTCCGCCCGTCAGAGGCGGACTATGCCATGCGAGAGGTCCACAAAAAAATTTATGAAAATCATTTGGGAGGCCGAGCACTGGCCCATAAGATCCTCCGCCAGGGATACTAATGGCCCACACTTCAGAAGGATGCAACGGACTTCGTCCGAAAGTACGATCGGTGCCAGCGGAACGCCAACGTCCAGCGCCGACCCTTGGCCCCGCTGACTTCGATTAGTGCCTCCTGGCCATTTGCCCAGTGGAAAATTGATATTCTGGAGCCATTCTCCCTTGCAACCGAGCAAAGAAAGTTTTTGGTTGTCTCCATCGACTATTTTACCAAATGGGTCGAGGCCGAGCCGGTGGCTCGGATTATCGAGCAAAAGATGCGGAATTTTGTCTAGAAGTCAATAATCTGTAGATTTGGACTCTTCTGCATCCTCATATCTAACAACGACCGTCAATTCGATAATATCCGATTTAGAGAATTCTGCTCCGAGCTCGACATCGACCGCCGCTTCACCTCGGTCGCCCATCCACAGATAAATGGAGAAACCGAGGTAACAAACCATACTATTTTGTAGGGGCTCAAAGCCAGACTCGATCGGTCTAAGGGACAGTGGGTCAAGGACTTATACAACGTTCTCTGGGCCTACCGGACTACATTTTGGCTACCCACAGGCGAGACCCCCTTTAACCTGGCCTACGGGACGGAGGCTGTCATCCTCCTGGAAATTGGACTTCCCTCCCCATGGGTGGAGCACTACGATGCCGACTCCAATTCTTCTCAGCTCAGGAACAACTTGGACCTTGTCGAAAAGGCAAGCGATGTCGCCCGAGTCCGTATGGCGAGGTATCAACAGAAGACAACCCAATACTACAACTCCAAAGTTAATGCCAAGCTCTTCAAAGTGGGGGATCTCGTCCTCAGGAGAGCTGAAGCTTCTCAGCCGACCGAGCAAGGAAAGCTAATGTTGAATTAGGAAGGACCTTACCCGATCGCACGAGTCCAGCGGCCCGGAGCATACAAGCTGGAATTCTTCGAAGGGATCTTAATCCCACGAAGCTGGAATTCCAAAAATCTCCGAATGTACTACCAATGAATCCCAAAGGGGCTCTTGGTGATCAGGAACATGAGTTCCGTCTTCTCCTTATGATAACTCGTCTGTAGTTTTCTCTTAATCATGTTATGTCTCTCCTGATATCAGAATATTTGTGATCTTCAGACTATTCGACCAAGCTCGGATGCCCGACCTAGCTCGGATGCTCGACCAAGTTCGGATGCCCCAACCAAGCCTGGAATGCCCCACCATGCTGACATCAAAATCGGTCTCGATCTCCCTCAAAGATTCTGACTAAGTTCGGGATGCCCCGAGTGTCGATAGTGCGTACCCAGACCCCTCGACCTTGTAAAGCATCGCAGGTCGATAGTGCATTTCCAGACCCCTCGACCTTGCGCACGATCCCTCGACTAAGGTCGAGATGCTCCGATAAGTCGACAATGAGCCCAAGCTCCCTCGACCTCGAAAAGATGAGATAGTACCTTCGTGGCCCTCCGTGGCGCTCGACATCGACAATGGGGTAGTACCTTCACGGCCCCCTGTAGCGCCTCCCAGACTAAGCTCGGGATGCTCCGAGTGTCGATAGTGCGTACCTAGATCCTTCGACCTCGGAAAGCATCGTAGGTTGACAGTGCGTTCCTAGACCCCTCGACCATGCGCACGATCCGTCGACTAAGGTCGAGATGCCTTGATAAGTCGACAGTGAGCCCAAGCTCCCTCGACCTCGAAAAGATAGGATAGTACCTTCGCGACCTTCCGTGGTGCTCGACATCGACAATGGGGTAGTACCTTCGCGGTCCTCCATAGGGTCTCCCCGACTAAGCTCGGGATGCCCCGAGTGTCGATAGTGCGTACCGAGACCCCTCGACCTCGGAAAGCATCGCAGGTCGACAGTGCGTTCCCAGAACCCTCGACCTTGCGCACGATCCCTCGACTAAGGTCGAGATGCTCCGATAAGTTGACAGTTAGCCCAAGCTCCCTCAACCTCAGGAAGATGGGATAGTACCTTCGCGGCCCTCCGTGGCACTCGACATCGACATCTGGGTAGTACCTTCGCAGCCCCCCGTAGCGCCTTCCTGACTAAGCTCAGGATGCCCCGAGTGTCGATAGTGCGTACCCAAATCCTTCGATCTCGGAAAGCGTCGCAGGTCGACAGTGCGTTCCCAAACACCTCGACCTTGCGCACGATCCCTCGACTAAGGTCGAGATGCCCCGATAAGTCGACAGTGAGCCCAAGCTCCCTCGAC
>JAOXJJ010000748.1:70907-83955 GCA_025769935.1 Phoenix roebelenii
TAGTTTAAGGAAATAAAGTTGCGCCTTCACCAACACCTGCGGGTTTTGGTGTAATGGTAGCGCTTGATCCTGACAATAATGAAGGGAAAAAAAGAAGATTTAGAAAGGTTACTAAAAAATAAATATGATTCTTTTGCATAAAAATAAGACCATAGTGTGAATTGGTTCACGCCCTACCAGTGTGTGATAGCCATCAAAATTAGGTTTTAGATACATATGTATATGTATTTCTAGCATACTGTATGCCTCTATATAACCCATATTACCATTTGCTTTATGTAGTGTTGTTTGGCACAATGTTCTGAACTTGTTGACCTGGATCAAACTGCTGTGGTGTCTGGGTTGCCGGTTTCTGGTTCAACTGTGGGTCAACCGCAATTTGACCGGTGAGATAAATATGTGATTTTTAATATTCTCCTTTCCCAAATACCCAACAACCAGTTTCCTCCCAATTCGAAATCTGATGGATGCGGTGCCTTTGATCCCATATCATCTGGGTTGAACGATCCAACTAATTAACCTGCCGGGTAAGATAAATATATGATTTCTAATATTCCCTTTCAAAATCTGATGGATGTGGTGCCTCTGATCCCATATCATTTGGGTTGAATGATCCAAATAATTAACCTGCCGGGTCGAATGGTGGTATTGATTCAGTACTTTTCTTGGTACACTACAACCAATAATTCAGAATTTCCAGAGGCCTTTTTTTTAATGATGAAGACTCATGATACATGTAGCTTGGGAATCCAAACTGCTCGTTATCAGCTACAATAGTTAATATGTCTAAAAACTGCAAATCTCTATATGAACAGTTTATCATGCATTTTTTCTCCTCAACTCTATTTATGCCATTTATTTTGTTGACACTTGTTTCATAGGTAAAATAACTTCCACATCATAGGAATTGGATTCGATACACCAACTCTCTCTCTCTATTAATATGATTTTTTTCTTCCTTTTTAGCTCTTTTGCTATTTTGAAACATGGGAAGTGCATTCTGCTGCTATGTCAGATCTTCCCCATAGGATTCTTCCTCCAATTTTTCTATCAGAAAGTCCTAAGGAGGCCGGTTTTTGTCTTTGGTTACTGCATCCAGTGCCTTCGTCTCGTCCAAAGTCAAGGTAAGTTCCTGCTGATATAATTATTGATATACATGAATGAAAATACAATTTATATATTGTGACAATATTTTGTATATGTGTTTCTAATGAAAACTGCTGCAAAAGCCTTTCCCATGAAGTCTTTCATGTTTGACAATCACGACCTTTATTATGCTTCTCTTTTTCATTTAGGCATAGATTTACTAAAGGCTGCAAGAAACTAATTTTCTATTTTCTTTTTCTAGTATTTTGGTGCTATAATAATCATGACTAATAATTTGAGGTTCACGAGCATATTATATTTAAATAAATTATTTAGTGAAATCATCCCTCTTGGTGGACTTAGATTTCATTCTAGATTGTAATGTAAAGAAAAGTCAAAGGCCTTTTGACAGCCTAGGCTTGTGAGAATGGAATGAAATGCACACGACTCATCTCTAAATCATGAAATTTAATCTAGTCCAATGGAGAAGTAAGAAGTGGGGAAATATCTCATGAGCCAGAGGCTAAAAGTTGAAACTGCAACATTATTCCCTAATTGCTAATATGCGGAGCCTAACTTGTCGCATCTGCTTGAGGTTCATTTTGTGGCATCATATTCATGGAATGCAAAGGCATTACCATCCTAGATTCTAGATTTTTTTTTTCCAAAAAAAAGTCAATTTAATGCAGTCAGCATTCCAGCTTTGGCAAAAGCCATTACATTGTCAAGTTTGGTAATCAGTAATTTTTTTTTGAGCAAGGAAGCATGATGATGTTTTCCTGATTTGTACTATCCTTTGCTATTGTCAAATTAAAATTGATGGTCTCATTAACATATATTGGCTTAAGGGCTTGATGATATTTCTCACACAATACTAAAATCCACATGATGTCCAAGATTTCATAGTTTTTGCTGAAGATTCTTTCATAGACATAGCCTAAAGGATGTTAGATCCTTCATTTTTCGGCTGGGAGTACTCCATCTGAGATGTGCCTATTTTTGTTCTTTTCATTAGATGCCATATGATCTTCAAGATTATAAAAAGCCATAGATTTACCCTTTATTTAGGAGAAGACAAGAAAAACCTTAAGGTTCAAGAGTGTGTTGGTAGAGAAAGGAAATACCCAAGGTAAGTTATAAACTTGAAATTTAAGTTATAAACTTGAAATTACAACGGTAGGGGACCATCATAAGCAACTACAGATAAAAAGTGGGCCACCATGGTTCCATTCGACCATATTTAGTGCTTTTATATTTCTGGAGACTATTTGTGAGCACATTGTTCTTGATCATTGGCTGGTGTAAGGCAAGAGCCTTTGACTGGTCAACTGGCCACCGGGCAATAGAAGCCATCTACATATGGGAGGAGGATGAATCAACAGTTAATAAGTTATAACAGTAAACAAATAACTGACAGAAAAAGCTACACTAAACTAGTCAGTGGACTGCACACCTATGTATCCAATATTTTTGCCTCACTTCCCTTTCCATCAAAACCCTCTAGTTTCAGGACAGCAAGCCACATTTTGCATCCTTACTGAAACATGTTTTGATTAGGCACTCTTTGAACCCATGTATTTGTCCATCCCATAAAAGTGGTAATTGCTAGACAATGCTGTCAAGCCCATTAGCAAGCGGAACTTGTTAGCGCTCTCTTGATCCACTTAGTTCACGCACACACTATTGGCTTCCAAGATTCAACGAAAACCTGGAGAGATCATGGTGTCATTCTAGTGGATTCTATGCAATTTAAGAGGTAACATGGACAGTGAACAGTGGCATGGGGCTAATCTAACTCATGCACAAGGAACATATATGAATTGTGTTTTGGCTAAAAGCTTAGGAAAAGAAATTTGTACAAGAAGTTAGTATGGTAGAGTATGTCTTGGTGGCAAATGCATGGTCCTCAGTATTTTGAAATGCCTATTCCAGGCAATGCTCATTACTAATCAATAGGAGTAAATAATTAGATAGAGCTATGCTACCAAATGGAAACATATCTTGCCCATGATGACTTGTTTACTTTTTTTGTATAGAGGGCCCAAACTCAAAGGAGGCCTTCCTTTGTTTATCTGTTTTAAATTCTTTTTTTTTTCTTCAGTGTATAATGGTGCTAGTACAATAAGAATTACCACTTTGTATCTGTCCACAGGGATTTTGCATTGTAATATGCAGTAACCTCATTTTCTTATTTAAATTTCCTCTTCCACCTTGAGATCATTCTTGAAAAAAATATGACCAACTCTTGATTTGTATATATGTATGCATGTATAACTATGTCCATGTGTATGTGTATTAGCGTCTGCTGGTATAATTTTACATATGGCATCTAAATCAGATTAAGAAGGGGATATCTTTTTTCCTCCTTTCCATAAATTTGAAGTGTCATTTTAGTCTGAATTGTACACTGAAGTCATCCTCTGATAATTGGTGCTTCTCTTTTTCTCTTGCCAGGGATGTGCTGCTATGCGATTTAATATCTGAAGGTAGAGATTTATCATCCTTAGATCACTCATCAGCAGCTGTTGATGAGAAAGATGCAGAGGCAGACTTGTTGTTACATTTCCTGTTATCTTTGAAAGAACAAAAAGAGAAGCGGGCTGCCAAGTTAGAAGCAGATCTTGAATGTTTAAAAGCAGATGTTGAAGAGGTTGAGAGAAGACATTTATCAAGAGCTGATTTTGTTTCTGATGGCAAAGATCTGTTACATAACTTCAGTGATATCTCAGATTTGTACCCTTGCAGAGAACCTGTACATGTGGAGGATATATCTAGGATGTCCAAGTCAAGTATTTATCAGGAGAGGTTGATGAGGAATATGGACCAACTTGAAAGTGCATACTTTTCCATGAGGTCCAGAGTTGAGATGTTGGAAACTAATGCTCCAACACGTTCAGATATTGATGTTCTGAAGATTCGTGATAAATGCTATGGATTTGAGAATGGTACTGACATGATGAAGGAATCAACTGATTGTCTTGGAGCCTTTTTTGATGGTTTATACAAGTATGCTCGATATAATAAATTTGAAGTGCGTGGAAGTTTGAAGAACGTAGATATCCTTAACTCTGCAAATGTTATTTGTTCATTGAGTTTTGATCGGGATGAAGACTATTTTGCTACTGCCGGGGTATCAAAGAAAATAAAGATTTTTGAGTTTAATGCTCTTTTAAATGACAATGTTGATATTCATTACCCCTTAATTGAGATGTCGAGTCGATCCAAGCTCAGCTGTGTCTGTTGGAATAACTATATCAAGAACTATTTGGCTTCAACAGACCATGAAGGCGTAGTTCAGGTTTGTATTCCTTATGCTGATGTGATTGTTCATTTTAGTCGTATAACTCTGCTCATACTATTTCTAGCTTACTTTGGTTAGTTACTCTAGTATATAGCTTTAATTTTCACTCCAAATTTATGCTTATGAGCATGCTTTGCTGTGTTGGTACCGGGTCCTGGATCGGTTGCCCGGCGGCATCAGGTCGGTACTGGGCCCAGACCGGTTGCCCGGCGGCACCAGGTCGGTATGGGCCTGCACTGTGTCAGGCCTGTATCAATACAGTAGAGGAGGCAGGGGAGAGGGCGAACGAGAGAGAAAAAGAGAAGGGGGAGAGAGGTTTTTAGCAAAAAAAGGGGAAAGACAGAGGGAGAGAGGAGGGTGGTGGAGGCTGGCGAAGGGCCGACGACCCTAGCAGGAGGCGGAGGAAGGCTCTGTGATCGGGTTTTCTATTTCGTTCGAAACTAGAGCCCGGGCTTCTTTTTAATTTCGCGATTCTTAAGTGAAGTCGGCAAATCGTCTCTTTTTAATTTCACGATATTTAAGTGATGCCGACTTCATTTAAAAATTGCAAAATTAAAAAAACGGTTGGACTTGTATTTCAAACGAAACAGGGGACCCGACTGTGGAGCTCGGAGGAGCATCCTTTGCGCAGCTCGCCGGCCTCCACCTCCCTCTCTTCCTCTCCCTCTCCCTCCCTCCCCTGCCCGCTCTCTCTTTTTCTCTCTTTCCTTCTCCTCCTCCTCCGGCAATGGGTTTCGTTGTCGTTGCCGGAACCGTCCTGGCCTGCCGCCGGGATGGCTCGATATGACCGGAACTGTCCGATTCGGGATGGTTCTACCGACCCTACTCATGAGTAATGATCTATATTCTCATAATTATAGCAGCATCTTTTTTTAACCAACTTGCTTGATGTGGAATTGATGGATAATATTGAGAGTTTTTCAAAACTATCCTTGTTTTCTGAAAATGAAGAGTAAATCTAGTTATTTGGGCAGAGGCCTGTGATTTGCTGCATAAAAAATTGTATTGTTTCATAGAAGTGTCAATGTTATTAGGTTGCATTCACTATTCACTAATTCAAAGTATATGCGAAGAATTTGATTTCTCGAAGTTTGACTTCTGATGAAGGTGTTACAAGTGTCAAACCTTATTTGGAAGTTTAAATTAAGTGAAAATGCACAATGATTTCCCATAATTGTAACCATCAGGTTTGCCTCCCAAATATCTGGGTTAGCTTTATGAGACCTCATTTGCCAATTATGACTATGGAGGGACACCTTTGATGTTTTTGCGAGCTTAATATGTATCATACATCCTGAAGATCTAATGCTGATTGGATTTCCTAATGTGGTATGTGTTTTCTTTGGCTGTAGAATTGTCCAACACTTGCTATCGTCATACAATACTTGTTTGAATATATCAATTTGTTTGGATATTAGTTCAATTGATGTGATGGCGGATTGTCTCATAAGAAATCTAGCTCAACCTTATAGAAATTAGAAAATTTTATTTTATTTGGGAGTTAGAAAATTTTATTTTTATATGGACTCTAGAACTTGAATTTTATGAGGACTCTGGTATTTTATTTCTATGTAGACTCTTGTTGGAGTTTTAGGTTGTCTATATAAATTCATTGCTATGTTAATTGAGAATGTAGTTTGATTTATTGAAATTTGAGAATATAGAATATTGAGTTGCCTTCTCTTTTTGCCTTCTCCTCTCTCCTTTTGTCCTGTGTCAATTGGGTATTAGAGCAAACTTCGAGCCACCACCACAGCCATAGTATCTCTGCTGCTCTTCTCCATCTCTCTCATGCCCGTCCACCCATAGCATCGGCCTGAGATTCCCGCTCTAATCTTAACGGTCACATCGCCTTATCGCATATGATTGGGTCCGTTAGGTCCACCTCCATCGGATTCCTCCCCATCGAAAAAACAAAAAAAATTGTTCCCCTATTTTTTTCACTGATCCCCCATTTTCTCTTGGTCCCCATCTCCATTTCGACCATTGGCGGCTTGCCACCCCTTCGTTGGAGCCCTCTTGCTCCCAACTATGTTGCCATCCTCCGCGAGCCGCCCCACTCGATGAGAACATCCCCAAGGAGGCTGTCCGCCATGAGCATCGACGAGTTCTCCAACTTGTCTCCATCGCTCGCGAGTGCCTCCTGCTCGAGCTCCTTGACAGTCCCGTGCCTTTGCTGCCGGTCATCACCATCTCCCAAATCGAGGCTTTCCTCCTAAGGACCGTCGACCTTCACTCTTACTCTCAACCTCCAGAAGCTCATCGCCATCTAGTGCCTGATCATTGCCAATCTTCGCCGCTAAGACGCCTCCGCATTGTCCCCAGCCTGAACTCCACCGAGAACTGCCGGTCATCACTGTGAGGCATGCCGCCTAGGGCCTATGGCTTCGGATTGAAGTCGTGCGAGGAAGGAAACCTGCCCTAATGGATCTGGGTTCAGATCCAGATCCAACTAGAGCCACTGACGTAGATCTGACATGTTTTATTTAATCCAGCCATGTCAGCATAATTCGACACGTCATTGGTTCCCCACCAGTGCTGACTTAGTGTGGTCTGATGCCCACTATCCTAATCAACAATGCCACACCATTAGGGCCATGTCAGCTTCCTTTGCCGCATCATTGCCAAGTCACATGTTGATGTTGCTGCAACATTAGTGCCACATCAGCGGTCCTTGCTACATCAGCATTGCAGAATTTTTCAGAAACTTGTTTCTACATCGTCGTGTTGATTTTGTTTGACATGTTTCTATTGATTCTGCCTCTACCATGAGGTTTTCTTCGCTAGAAGGTAAAGTAGTAGTTTAAAGCGCTCTTTGTGAGGTAAGATCTTTTCTTTTGAGAGCTTGATTTATATTTGTTTGATTGGGTAATTAGTAAATTACTTTAGTTCCAAGTTTAATTTTATCTCTTTTTTCCACAAAATAATCTATATTCTTGTTCGTTGCACCTATCCCTTATTTGCATCTAGTGTTCTTGTTTGTTCCATCTAGCCTAGTTTCTGGACGAGCATATCATTTGCATTATACTTACTAGTCTTGTGTGTGTACATCGTAATAGCTTAGGATTCTTAATTACTTATTGCAATTTTAAGTCTATCTTTGTACATGCCATGACCAGGAATAAACAGAGTGACCACCTATCCATTATGGACCAAACTACAACAGATGTCGTTCCCTCCACTTCCACAACACAATTTAACCCTCAAGCCTTTATGAACGTAATAGACCAGAAAGTTGAATGAATGAGTCAACAATATGAGCGATTGAATTTGTAGGCAGCTCAAGCCCTAAGAGTTTTAGCATTAAAGCAAAAGTCTGATGATCCATAAGAGGTTGAGGATCAGGTAGTAGATTTCATAGGATATTCTGGATATGAGAGAGAGAGTTGGAGGATGATTTAGAGATGACCACCATTATAATGTAGTGAGATGTGTTTTATCTATTGCTGTGGATAGTGATGAATGGAAGCATGCTAGTAATTTTTCTCACCTTCATTGGATGCAATGAGAGAACTGCTATGTTGGTCATTGATGGGAGTAGCACCATGAATGTGGTTTCTAAGACTGCTATAGCTAGATTGAACCTTAAGGTAGAGCCACACCCTAAGTCTTTTAAGGTAGCCTAGGTTCATAAGACAACCTTTCTTGTGACTAAGAGATGTTTAATGCTCATTAAAATGGAAGATTATGATGATAAAGTGTATTGTGTTGTGTTACTTGTGGATGTAACAAATATTTTGTTAGGACGCCCATGGTTTTATGACTTAGATGTGGCAAATCATGGTAGGGAGAACATCTATGTGTTTAAGTATAAGGGCAAAAATATCATTTTGATCCTTGCCAAACTCGCAATTAAGGAATCTAGACATAAGAATAAACCACCCCCTCAGGTTTCTGTTAGGAAGGATATGTATATTTTGAACCATAGAGCTTTCAAAAAAGAGTCTCTGAATAGTAAATGTTGGCTAGCAATTATATCTAGAGAGGTTCCTTTTGAGTTCGCTGGGCATAAGTCTGAGTTCCCTATTGAGATATGACTTGTTAGTTGAGTTCCCCGATGTCGTGCCAAACAAGCTTTCTAGTGATTTGCCACCAGTGAGGGATCTCCAGCATGCCATAGATTTGGTCCTATGTTCTCAATTACTTAACCTTCTCCATTATAGATTGAACCCTAGAGAATGTGAGCGGAAGAGCTTCTAGCTAAGGATTTTGTTAGGCATAGTCAGCCCCTGTGCCATGCTTGCCCTCTTGATCCCAGATAAGGATGGATCTTGGAGGATGTGTATAGACGGTAGAGCCATTATTAAGATCACAATCAAATATAGGTTTTCTATACCTAGACTTGGGGACATTGTTCATCGTACCGGCTCAAACCAAGCGGTATGGGATGTACCATACCGTATTGATTCGGTATCAATACCTTGTATGGGTGGCGTACTGACATTCGGTATGCTGAAAAGACTCCGTAAAATACCGACACAGTGCTAGTGTGGCACCGGTACGGGGTCCGGTACCGAGACGACGAACATTATGATGAGGACCCCATCAAATTTCACCGTGGCGCCCCCAAGCCAAGCGAGATTCGCCGCATGCACGAAGGCTTGGACGAGTACATCTTCGGCGGAGGGACATTTCGAGCAGTTGAGTTCCTTGGAGGCTAGCCCAAGCCTAGCCGAATCAAGGGCATCCCCAGCGAGCACAGCCCCAACGCGCCTGCCCGCATCGACAGGCCAGCCCATATGCGCGCTCGAGCACCAAACTCCGCACGCGCGTCATTCAAATTCAAATGCCCGCCACGCGCACAAGCGCATGAACCACTCTATTCAGGGGCGACAATCATGGGCTCCATTCAAATTCAAATGGTCACCATGTACGCAAGCCACGTCATCAACCACGTGCATGGACCACTCCATTCAATGGCGACAATCATAGGCGCCATTCAAATTCAAATGGCCGCCATGCATGCAAGGCACGTCATCAACCGCGCACATGGACCAGTCCATTCAGGGGTGACAATCATGGGCGCCATTCAAATTCAAATGGTCGCCATGTACGCAAGCCACGTCATCAACCGCGTGCATGGACCAGTCCATTCAAGGGCGACAATCACAGGCGCCATTCAAATTCAAATGGCCGCCATGCATGCAAGGCACGTCATCAATTGCGCGCATGGACCACTCCATTCAAGGGCGACAATCACAGGCGCCTTTCAAATTCAAATGGCTGCCATTCAAGTTCAAATAGCCGCCATGCGCGCAAGCCACGTCATCAACCGCGCGCATGGACCACTCCATTCAAGGGTGACAATTATGGGCACCCAAAATTGCAGCCTTGATGTGCGTTGGATGGAGCACTCTAGAGGGGCCAAGTGTCCTCCAACGAGGACTCTTCATGAGGGCGTGATTCAAGGCTACATCATTTGAATTTATGTCCTTTCCGTTGAATATTTGAATTTGAATTTTGAATTGCTTTTGTATTAGGTATGTATAAGAGATAGGATAGGGCTAGTGAGGACATCTTTTGGCATTTGTATTTCCACCTAAGTGTGTGTCGGCCTATTGGCTTGGAAGGCCTTGTGCCTATGTATTTTGGCCTTAGGTTTGTCTAAGGCTTGGGCTAGCGTTGGGATAAACCAATTCCCGCTAGATTGGGCTAGTATCGGGATAAATCAATCCCCTACAAGATTGTTCTTGTCTTTTTTTCTTTTAGAATCAAATTAGCAAGCTTTCCTCTCATTGTGCATCTCGTGTGTGTTTGATTCAACTTCGACAAACCAAGGGATAAGCTGCAGCAGTAATTCCTTGGTTGGTTCAAGGATTCCGAGGAAGAGACAACTATCCTTCTTGTGCAAACATTGAGATAAGCTGCAGCCAGCAATCACGATCTTGGACAAAGGGTTTTAAGTGTGCCGAACACCAAATCTACTCGGCGTTGCCTACATGCGGTCGAGGTTGCACTATCATTCCTAGGGCAGACACAAAGAAGGCAAGGAGACTACGTGGTGTGGAGGCGGCCAACCGACGCACCCCACCAAATTGGTGCTTTCATTGAGATTTTCGAGAGGAAGATCTCTCAAGAGTAACACCCTACCAAGAAGAATTTCAGTTTTGGATTTGCTGTTTTAAGAGGATAAATCGGAGGCAGATCTTAGATCTATTGGTGTCTGCATTTGCAATTATTTGGATATGCGTGGAGTAGTTTGCATACATTATATCTGAATATTTACAGTAGACTACTAGAAGTTGTTTAAAATTCTGCAAGTAGATTGAGATCTTAAAATTTCTGCATCATTATCAATTACTTGTGAATGTTGGCTTGCCATTGAAGGCGGTTGTATTGGGGGCCGATTGTGATTGCAAAGTGAAGGGCAGGTCAAAGCTTAGGCTTTGCCAAGTTCAACTAGGGATAGCATAAAGGGAGGTTACTGGTAGTACCTTGTGCTATTTGATCCAATTGTTTTGCCGCAGGAAATATTAGGGATAGCATAAAGGAAGGCTACTGGTAGTACCTTGTGCTTCCAACTACAGTGACTCAGGGAACTGGCATAGTCAGCCAAGGCAGGGTCGATTCATTCTTTGGGTGACGACCGCAGGTGTGTGGTAGATCTGGGAGTCAGCCAAGGCAGGGTCGGTGCATCCTTTGGGTGATGCGAGCAGTCGGATCTAAGTTTGAAAATTCAAATTTCGAAATCCATCTGATCGGTGGGTGTTTGAAATTTGAAATTTGAAATTCTCTTGGAGTTTGAAATTCTGCATTTATACCAGTTCGGCACTTGGTGATCCAAATTTGGAAATCCCTCGGATCAAAGAAAATTTGCATTTTGAAATTTGAAATTTGAAAATCCATCGGACTTTGAAAAATTCTGCAGCATAAAGGGATCCATTTGAATTTTGAAAATTCTGTATATCCTAGATTTGCGGCTGAAGATTCAAATTTTAAATCTTTTAAATCAGCGGGGGATTTGAAATTTGAAATTAAGTTGGATGGTTGGAGATTAACCTCCGCAAATCAAGAAACTGCTGGACTTTAAATTCTGCACATCCTTCCTTTGAATTTCGAATTTGAATCTGCTGGGTCTATTATTTTCTAAAATTCTGCATGTGTTGGAGCTTGTGCTTACTTGAAATTCAGCACACTTGTGAGCCGGTTTGGATTGGATCCGGCTGGTGTTAACTTAGTGGCTGGTTAATCGCAAGAGGGGGTAGACCTACAACAGTCTTAAGAGATTTTAATTGAGTCAGATTGGGTGGCAAATAGGGACTGATTTCAGCAAGGACCGAACCTTCCAGCCGTCTGAATTTTTCAGCACTGCAGTTTGGAGATGGAGTACGGTGCAAGCTCCAACACTCACCAACAGTGGCTTGACTTCATGAAGAATGGTGCTAACCATCTGAATGGAGCAATGGAGGCTCTGTCCAATTGGAGGGTTGATATATGGAGAGATGGGGAAGAAAGGAGGGAGCAAGAAAAGCAGAGAAGAGAAGAAAAAAGACGAGAGGATAGAGAGTTGGAGGAAAAAAGAGAGAGAGGGAGCATAGGAGGATTCATGGTGAGAGGCCTAGGTCGCATGTCTTACGGCAGGGCCAAGCAAGGGATGAAAGGGAAAATATGAGGGAAAACACGAGAGAGAACATGAGGCGAGGAAGAATAGAAGGAAGAAGAGTGGTGTCAGAGAGATGGATAGAGGAGACCGAGTCCGAGGAAGAGTCTTTTCATGCTCGAAGGCCTTATGGCCAAAGAGACCACATGGAGAGAAGGAGAGATAGAGGTTACTATGATGAGGAATTAGAGTCCAAAGAGGAGCCCTTCCATGCTTGAAGGTTGGAGAGACTACATGGATAGGAGAGGAGATAGAAGTCCAATTGTGGGTAGATATGAAGGATGAGTTGTTGAATCCAAAGAGTGTCGTTAGGGATCCACGGTTTCAGGTGAGGAGGCCAAGGACACCCACGCTTGACTTTCCAAGCTGCAGCAGCAAGGACACCAAATCCTTGCAACCGCAGACGACATCGAGTGGCATAGAAGGTGCTGGACACTTTTGCAACCAGCAGCTCATGGAGGTCGAGAAACTCTTCCGGGAAGAGCATCAAGCCATCGGCCAAAAAAACATGCCGGATGATTGCAGCAAAGAGGAGGATGATACAATAGAACCTGTAACAACAAGCCATGAAGAAGCCCATCGACGTGGGGTGGCTAATGCAGGGGATTTGAAACAGGAGATCACCAAGGAGATGGAAGATCATGTTGGTGCAACACTTAGCAACAACTTGCAGGCTTGTGACCATGACCAAGAGGCAATCACCCTTGATGTCCAGGCGCAAGAAATCTGCAAAAGAATTGAAGCAACTGTTGATGGGGTTGCGCCATTCAGAATACAAGGACTGATCTTATATATGCGGTATGTCCATATGACTATTATTCCTAACTTCAGCAGGGACATATTTGGGCACTTTTCCAACCGCAAAAAAGGTGGACATCCCGGACAACTTCACTTCTACATCCAAGTAAAGCATCTTTTTTATTGGAAAGGGATAATGACTCGACAAGGGATGATCTATTGGGGCAGCATGCCGAAGGCTGTTATGGCCTAGTAGAGATGGGCATTGGGCCGGGCTGCCCATGGCCCGGCCCGGCCCGGCACGAAGCGGGCCGTGCCTGGGC
>JAOXJJ010000748.1:88131-103612 GCA_025769935.1 Phoenix roebelenii
ATAAAAACATCAAAAATCATGAAAAAAGCAATAAAAAAACATCAATCTTCACTTAATTTAAGATCCAACAGAGACAATATTTAAAAAAAAATCAAAATGTCTGGCTCGCGATACCGGTCGGTACGGTACCGGTACCGGCCGGTACGTACCGGACCAGTACCGTACTGGTCCGGCCGCCATCGGTACGCCGACCGGTACCGGTACGGCGGACCTTGAACCCATCCCTCTAACCAAGCGACGTAGTCTTGTATGCTCAATCCCTAAGAAATGCGCGTCGGATCATAAGAACTCGGATTTCTCGCTGAAGCTCTGGCTTTGAGAGGTGTCTTGTTGATAATATAGCTGTGGAGGGGCCCATCCGAATATGCATGCACCAAAATTCGATCCATAAGACTCTTCGGGCTACGCAGGGTAGTAGCCATTGGAAGACTCCGATGCACCATATCCATAGGTTGTCTGAGGCTGCGGATAATAGAAAGACTCAAAACTTGATGCATCTATGGATCCTACTCTATATGCGAGGTTATCTGCGGCTGCTACCTGTCCTTCTGAATGACCTTGAGGAGTCCGTCTTCGATATGCAATAGTATCCGACTGGGGTCTATCAGATGGCCTACCGTGGTTCCTATTTTGTGTAGCATGCGTAAACTAGGACTCACCGGTGTATTGAAGATTCGTCTTCGGCTGTCTTATAAGTAGTATCATATTGTCCTCCACTTTCTTCATGGCTAGTAGATCTATCACCACCAGAACCTTCATTGCTTCTGGTCCAGGTCTCCTCGACACTCCATTGGGGCCTTTTTCTTTTCTTTTCTCGTTTGCTGGGATTGACGCCCTCCTGACCGAGTCGACTGGATACCAGAGCGTCCTCATTTGAGCATCTCTCGATCATCTCTTTAAGAAGGTGTCATACCAGTCATGTGGTGACTGGCTTTCCTCTAGCTATGACTGATCAGCTATGGGAGTGCATGGAATATTGCGCTTAGCCCATTGCTGTGGATTGATCCTAGCCTGGTTGGCTATGAAGCTGGCTGGTCGTAGAGACGATCCTAGCTTGTCAAGCTCGGACTCCTACTGGCCCACAAGCCAGTCGAGCATAGGATCGTCATCATCTGTGAAAGTTTTATATATGGGATATGTATACTTGAGCTTCACTTTCTTCTGAATGCATTTTAGCCTCAACCGCAGATTGTAGTGCACATAAACAAGATCGTTGAGGCACTTTTGTGTCAAACAGTTCTTTTGTTTGCTGTGGATGAGGGCGAAGGTGGACCAGTTGCGCTCACAACCATTCGAGGAGACTGTTTGGAAGAGAATTCGGATAGCTATCTGCTTAAAATTTTTTGTGGATCCACCAAAATGAATCCACCATTCAGCTGCAAAAATATTGAAGATAATTACATATATGATGGCCTCATAGTTGAAGATAATTCAGCTGAAAAAATGTCTTGATGATTTATATTGTACCTGGATTCATAGTTGTCTTGCTCATGACAGCTGGTCGCTATCCAAAACTGTAGCTGCCCTCTCTAAATAATTTGGTCTATAAAAAAGAAGCGTGTTGTACTATATTAATAATAGAAGATTCGATATACTTACGCATGCTACTAAATCATAGTTACCTCTTCTATACATGACGCGGCGACTTCTGAATCAGGGTCCATCTTGTAAATAACATTACGCAGAGCATCCAGAAGTTTATCATTCATACCAATTCGGTTCTCGTACTAAAATCGGAGATTTAGATAGTATGCTGCACATAGACGAGACCGTCTTAGAATAATTATACAAATACATCCATCAGTATAATTATCAATGTTATCGCTTACCTGCTAGATGCAATTTTCTACCCATTTGGGCTCCCCACCGCCGCTTAATGATGTTAATGTACTCCTGGGCATGGTCTGGATCTACCTCTATGATTTGAGCCTTTGCTTTCTCCATCATGGGATACAGGAAGCCCATCTGGGGGTACTTCTCGCTATCCACGACCCGTAGCACTTCATATAATGGTCTGATAGCTTTGACTATCGCAGAGACCCGCTGCCAGAATGACTACCTTGTAACCAAGTCTTCCATCTTGCTCCCTTCAGTGCCGGCCTGGGCGTATCTACTTTGCTGTTACTCTGGACTGACAAACATCTGACGTAGGGCTTCTTTTTTCTCGATAAGGCTATCAAGTGCAATGTAGTTCGTAGCAAACCGTATGACTCCTAGTTTCAGAATTTCTTTCTGCAAACTTCCTCATCAGCGAAATAATCCAGGTATGGTTATAAATATACCTAGTGATGCGTTGGGCTATCTCCATCGTATGCTGCACCCTATGAATTTTTTCAATGTTTATCAGCATGAGGTCGATACAATGTGCAACACATGAAGTCCAGAAAATACGTGGTCGCCGCTCCAATATCTCCTCGGCCAACTTATATTGCGTGCCATTATTAGTGACAATCTGCACGATATTCTCTTTTCTTACCTGATCAATCATCTCCTCCATAAGTTTGAGGATGTATGAGGTGTCGTGCACCTTATTTGAAGCATCAACTGACTTGTGAAAGAAGGCCTTTGCATCATAGTATATCATAAAGTTGATGATGCTCCGTCTTGTCGGACCGGTCCATCACATCAAAGTGAGCCCATTTGTGGGCCACTTGCTCTTGTAGAAGGCAATCTATTTTTCTAGCTCCTTATTGTTATCAAGTAGCTCACTGTAGACGTTCTTCGGACCTGGAGGATTAACACTGGGACCGGCAGCCTGTATGGCAGAAATGGCAGATTTGAAGTACGTATTATCTGCCACATTCGCTGGAATATGGCTGAAGTGGAATCGGGATCCAATAGCTCGCCACATACCTTCTTCTTCTCCTTCTACATTGTGTCTACCCTTTGCTGCTTCGAATCTCTGCTGGAGAAGGCATGCGGATCTACATCATGGATAGCGCTAGGAGTTTGATGTAATAGATAATATCATGGTTCGCATTGATCTAGTACGTTTGTCTAAAATTTTCTTCAAGAAATTGCATGCCCTAGCTATTGGCTCATTCCCCATTATTAGAAAACTTGGACCTAATGCATATCTACTTGATTTACCTGATTACCTGATCATATGAATATTAATCTTGTTGTCAATGTGGAGGATTTATTACCTTACCGAGATACCTTTGAGCCTTCTGCTTTGCTATCTAGGGATCCTGCAGGTACTTCAGTTCCTAGGCGCTGGCGCTACATTTTTATCAGCTGAGAGATGAAATTGAAACAGTTTTTGATGATGAGATTTTTACTTCTTTTGGAGGAGGTTGCTATCATTATCTTGTCCAAAGAAAAGGCAGCCCTTCATCTAATGCATCTTGCATTACAACGAACAAGTTTCGTGCCTTGGATCCGAAGCTTCTCGAGTGGTACTTGTAGTCAAACTCTTTGGAGTCGAGTTCTTTCGAACCCTGGGAGTATGACGAAGGACTGTCTAATAAGAAATAGGTGCACTTCTATTAAGCAGAAATATAGAAATCAGAAAATTTTATTTTATTTGAAAATTAAAATAATTTATTTTTATATGGACTCTAGGACTAGAATTTTATGAGAACTCTAGTATTCTATTTCTATGTGGACGGTTATTAGGGTTTTGGGTTGTCTATGTAAACCCATTACTGTGTTAATTAAGAATACAATTTATGTTATTGAAATTTGAGAATGTAGAATATTGAGTTGCCCTCTCCCTCTTCACTTCTCTTCCCTCTTCTCTCTCCTTTCTTTTGTCCTGTGTCATGATCTTATGTTCAAGTGTAGGCACAGTGCATCAGTTCACATGTGCTCCTAGAATTATTAATATAGACTTCATAGAAACTTAAGAATTAAAATAATAGTGTCTGCTGGGTTGAGGTTTTATCAACATGTTCAAATCATCTCAGTATTAGTCTCACACCCCTTCTCTTTGTGATATCATGGCTGGATCTTCACCAAAATGGGGAGTTTACGACTTTGTACATATTTTAGAGGATCATAAGATTGGAAGCAGAAAGCAATTGCAATGTTTAATATTGAAGAGAACTATTAAGCTTTGGGTCATAGTACATTTGTACCGATGTTGTACATGAATGCTTTCAGTCTTAATGTATCATCCCATTTCCATATAGCTGATAATCTTGTATTTTGGAGAGAAGCATACTAACATGTAAATAAAAGGCAAGGTGTCGATGCAGGCCATTGGTATGCTGTCACTTGCATTCAACACCAATCTATGTGGGCATGGCTGTTAGTCCTGTCCAGTTAGAGTCAGTGCAAATTGAAAGAATCTGGATGGTTCAAGATTGAACCACATAGCTGATGTTTTTCTTTCTCCATATCCCTGTATATTCTTCTTCACTTCTCTTTTCCTGTTTTCCATGCTCTGGAATTTCCACACAATTAGGACCCAACCCAGATTGATGATAGAAATTAGGACTTATAATTTGTGTGGACATGAAGGATTCCAGTTCCATTCCCGTGTTTTTGTATGTAGCAGTTAAAAATAGTCAACAAAAATTATTAGTAGTCGAAGCTGGGGCATATGGTTGAAAGCATATTCGTCACTTTGTACAAGAAACATTACCAATGAGAGATGGTTTGCGAACAAAAGAATGATGGTTATGTCACCTAAAAATCGCGGTGTCAGTGAAATAGGGAGTGTCAGGCAGCGACCATCATCATGTGCCATGCTGAAACCAAAGAGAAAAAGACTTAATAGTCCATCTTTAATTAAAATTGAAACAAAGGACTTGATAGGTGTTTTGATGGGCACTGGTACTAGCACAGCATGAACTGGCACTTGCAACTCTCATTGTGGCATTAATGTTCATTTGAAAACATTGTATGCTTTTAATATGGGGAAAGAAAAAATAGTATTGACTTGTTTTTAGTTTGTGCCTTAAAGGTTTGCAAGAGTTATCTATTAAACTCATGCCAAATCTCTATTTACACAATCATTTTCCATGTCTAACTTATATATCCAATGCAATAAATCTCTCAACTTATCAACTGGTGGTCCAAGCTGCTTCCTTCACCGCACTACCTTGTGTGGGAATTTGGCACCATTTATTAGAGGATTGTTCGGCTGAGAGTTGTTTATAGAAAGTTCATAGGACAATGAATCATAATTTGATTCCTGAGTTTAACTCTCTCTCTGATGGCAAGCCTTGTAGACTAAGGTTAAGAGGTGAGTCTTTCTGAAACTTAATTCAGCTGCTATTTGTAATTTAGATGTTCATAAATCTTTCTCGATGAGGTGTGCCATTTCGGGCCATAAAACTTCAATGTTTTCTGTTTGTTTACTATGTGCTCCATAGCTCAGGCTAGTGCTAAAACCTAAGATTTGAGATAAATTATTGTTTGTATTCTCTTCTTGTGCCTCTTCTTCCTGCAGGTGACTTTTAATCAGAAGCACTATTTATCATTCTTTAGTTATAATTTCAGCGTATATTGCCATAGAATTGAGTCTTGTCCATCAATCCCTTCTTGTTCTTCTTCTTTGACTAGGTTTTGTTTCAAGGTTATGTAATTTGATTGGCATGGTTGGTATGCAGTTATGGGATGCAAGCACCGGTCAAGGATTTGCACGGTTCATGGAACATCAAAAAAGAGCTTGGTCTGTCAATTTCTCACAAGTGGATCCAACTAAGCTTGCCAGTGGAAGTGATGACTGTTCTGTGAAACTTTGGAGCATTAATGAGGCATGTTTTCTGAATCAATCTCACATCCATAATTGGATAAATTTCAAGGACATTTTAAAAGTTATACTTATTTTAGAATAAATAACTTCTGAAACTAAAATGCAAATAAAGACAACTCCGGAGTAGTGCCTTTGACATTGCGGATCTCTATTAATTTTAACACCTATTTGAGTTGCCAATCCTGTTATGGCACCATTGTCCTATCTATTAAATAGCAAAGTGCATATATATAGATCATGCTATTAAACATGAATTATAATGAGTTTGCAAACAAGCAAGGAGAAACAAATGTTATGTGGTATTACTTCAGTCATAAAATGATCTCATTTTGTGCTTTATAAGTTAATAATTCATGATTTTCATGGTTGTTCCTTAATGCCAACCAATGTTTCTGTGAATGGCAGAAAAATTGCATTGACACGATCAGGAATGTGGCCAATGTATGCTGTGTCCAGTTCTCGTCACACTCCTCCCATTTGTTGGCTTTTGGTTCAGCTGACTACAAGATATATTGTTATGATCTACGGAATGCCAGAATCCCCTGGTGTACTCTGGCTGGACATGGAAAGGCTGTCAGCTATGTGAAATATTTAGACTCAGAAACACTTGTTTCTGCATCAACTGACAATACCCTTAAACTTTGGGATCTTAACAGAACCAGCACCAGCGGGTTGTCAAATGGTGCTTGCACTCTGACCTTTAGCGGTCATACCAATGAAAAGGTTTGCAGCTTGCTAGATAGTTTCCAATTTTAACTTCCTATGATTCTGCATTAACTACTAGAGGTATAACTGACAGTTGTTATTTATGGTTCCTGCAGAACTTTGTAGGTTTATCAGTTTCTGATGGATATATAGCTTGTGGTTCGGAAACAAATGAAGTAAGTTTATTTACCATTTTCAAATGTCTGAAAATTTGAATTAAAGCCATCACCATTTTTTAGCTGTCTGTGGCTCATTGGCTATCGAGCTTTTATATGGCACCTCATCTTTTCATCCACTTCCTTCTGTTTGGTAGATAACTAGATATAGTTTTGATTTAAATGGTTAGACCTGCAAGATTCTTTCTTTGTTCAGAATTAATCTTCTAATCAGTTCTTTTAGTGACCAGGAAGTTCCAACCCAGATATGACTTTAGATCATGAAGACAATTTTGTGTATGCAGCAGCTTATTTAGCTTTATAGCTATAGGTGACTTGTTAGATATTTGTTTTGGAAAAATGTCTTGCATAAATGTTGTGCTTTTCATAGTCGCTGTATCTAATCATGTGGAAATAATAAATTTAGTTGACTCAATCATATCCCATCCCAATTCACAATCTTAAAACATTAAATCTATCAACCAGCAACTACAATAACAATCTGGTGATCTTATTATATTAGTCTTATTTCATTCTAAGAGAGATATATGGACCATAGGACGAGTATTGACCTGCAAGGAAATCTGTGCAAGAACCTCGTTTGCTGGCCAACGTACTGCTCTGCACATCCACAACCGACCATGTAAATTGTCACTTACACTGAAGTAGCATTTTAGCACAGGCTGATGGGATGTTTTCCCAGGGAAATCCAGACAAGATTAAGGACTATAGAATTAATCTCTGTTTTGATCATCTGGAGATGTGATTGATCCCTCACCACTTGTTATGTTGTTTTTAAATGCCTGAAAGAAATAGCTCCTTCTAAATGCTGTGTTGAATTTTTTTACAGGTTTACGCTTTCTATAAAACATTTCCCATGCCGATAACTTCCCACAAGTTTGGCTCCATTGATCCAATTACAGGGCAAGAGACAAGCGATGATAATGGACAGTTTGTCTCAAGCCTTTGCTGGAGAGGCAAGTCAAATATGGTTGTTGCTGCAAACTCCAGTGGTAGCATAAAGGTATTACAAATGGTTTGAGAGAAGAATTTATTGGTAATCTTAAGCAAGGGGGCAGAGAGAGTTAACTGAGGTAACCACTGAGCTATCAATCCAGAGGCTGGTGATGATTATTTCGATGAGTCAGAATTCATCCAGATTAAGTGGTGCAATGCTCAAAATTTCTTCACTTAGCAATATGCCATTTTGGCTCGGAATCAGATATCTAGGGTCTAAAGGTGACAGAAGATATGGTGAATTGTGCAGGTCTGCATTTTATCTTGTGGTATTAGTCACCAAGATTCTCTGATTAATACCCATCAAGAATTGCTGCAGATTCTCTGAGCTGTTGTAGCTCTATCTTTGTTATTCACGGGTAAAAAGGATCTGATTTCACAACCTGAGATCATAAGCATCCTTGTTAACCCGGCCATGGAATGGAATTCTCTCTCTACGTTGACTAGAGCGTTGTTTGCAAGGAGAAGAAGATATGCTACAGGAAGCAGAAGATTGTATGCCAAGAATGGAAAAAAGTAGGATGACCTATTCAAACATGCATCCGGCAAGATGATATGCATATTGGAGTTCACTTCTTGCTTAATAATGAGAAAAGCAGCGACCATCAGGACACCTAGTCTAGGAACTGAAACAGGATATATGTACAGGAATTCTGTTGAGGCTTTCAGGGTTGTATATCATTAATGTAATCAGTAGTGGTACCAAAAGAATATGTAATTAGTTTTTAGCATATGGTGTTAAGGGGCGTGTGCCACCCTGATTTGAAGGGGAGGAGGTGCACCAACGCAGGCTGTTGCCGACACGAGGAATACATATACAATGTGAACTATCGTGTAAAATAACCATTCTTTAATTAACAAATGGGATTTGATGTAAATATTTTAAGTTAGTGTAATTTCTATTTGCATAGAGTGGTGTTTGGCTGTAACAAAAAATCAGATGGGTATGTACAGATGAAAGCTTTCTGTAGACAAAAATTATGATATACAAATTCAGGAAATCCAACAATCGTTATATGGGAATTGGTTTTTTGAATATAATTTTTAATTGCATGAATCATGATATTCTCCTGCCTTCCATCTCTCACATTATCCTTCTTCCAGAAAATGTTATGACAAGCAGATATCCCCTGAAAGGCATCTATTATTGTTTCTCTTAATGGAGTTTTTTATAGAGATGATTTAAGAAAATATGATAAGAATCCCCAAAACATTATACTGGAATATTTGTTTTAAATGTTTTTTTTTTTTTTTTCTGAATGTTATGGCCAGAAGCCTTCTGGAAAACTCCTATGTTACATATCATTTTAGTTAATAAAACAAAAAAACGATTTTTAAATTCAGAACCTCCCAAATGGATCTTGTGCACGCCGAATTACATTGGTTCAGCAGAGAAATCGAACAAATTTATAAGAGGCCTGGTTGCTTTCGCACCTTAGGCGAACTGCTTTTGTAAATGACCCAGCTGCTGAACTTGAACCATGAGTTCAAGCAGTCAACTATCTTGTTTGAGGAATCGTGTCGCCCTTAAATCTTCTGCTTTATCGCAAGTAACTGAGGCAAAGGATCTAAGAGGAAAATATAGCCAGCTATGATCAAGAATACATTTTTTGTACTACAGAGGAAAGCAGTCTATAGCGAACACATGACAATGAAGAATAAAAAGTTCACCAGCTGCGAAAAGGAAATGCAACTCAAAAAAGGACATGCAGCTGTGTTATGGTTTTCTTGATTTCCAGAAGGGAGATTTCACACTCATAAGATTATGCAGGATGAAAACTTGTGTGCTGCTCAATTAGTGCAGGCATGGGGCAGCACCTGTGACAAGAGAGCCAAAAAAATGGATTACAAGATGCAGCATCATGACACACCCCCTATCATCTGTACATCATGAATGGCAACTACGTCTCGAACAATTATTGCTCCGCAAGAAGGAAGTCTGGTATACAGGATCCGAACATGTACCTGGTGTGCTGCTGACTGCAACTACCCCGTGCCACTCTTCTTTGAAAAAGCAATGAGCAGTTGGTCATTGTTTTTTACTGCTGCTACTCAATCTGAGACATGCCCGGATGTCCTCCGTCCTGGGCTAATTGCTATCCTTGGCATCTGGCTCTCAGAGCTCATCCGCAAACCGCGCCCACAACTTGGTTGCGGTGGCTTCACTGTTTTCCCTTTTTGGTGCTGTCCTGAAGAGCTCAAAGCAAAACAATTGCTTAGCCATTGCCAGCAGTAACAAGAAGGAATCTTGATGCTCAAATGCAGGAATGGAAGAAAGGTGAAAATTGTTCTTGTAAGGTAAGATTTAGAATTCAAAGCACTTCATTTTCTGAGTAAGTATAACAGAATAGTCTTTTTCCTTCTACCAGGAGATCATAATATCAGATAATTGCTCAGGAAATTGTTAGAGAGTGAACAGTAAAAGATACTGTGGCAAATAAACAGAAACGACCTACAGCAAGTAATATTATGCGTGGTACCAGAGATATAAACAATGAAAAATCCAAGATTTTCTGAACAAGAAGATTTTTAGTTCAGCAAAAGACAAGTTTTTGGGAGGGTGCCACCCCTATTCCGCAAGGCCTAACCCGTATTTTGTATTTTGATGCTTTAGGGCGTACTTGCAATTCATGGTGAGATGCCAATTTACCAAAAAAAAAAAAGACAAGTTTTTGCATGTTGGCTTTGCTATTCATAAATTCAACAGCAAAAAAGAATTGATACATACTTGACCTTCTACAAGAGAACTTGCTTAAAAAATATGATTTGATTAATATCTTAATTAATTCCTTGTTTGACTTTGAACAAGCAAATGCTAAAGGCTTTATAATGAAACCTAGACTTTTGAAGACTATTGCTTGTTAGAAAATTTTACCTATTATCTGTTCTGTATAAAAAGATAAAACAATTTTACAATCTGTCATCATGATTCAGTTAATAGTTGGAGGAAACAGCCCTGTGAATTAGTCTCCATCTGTTCAATACTACAAGATATACCAAAACATAAGAAAAATGTGTCTGATTCCATGATGAATGACTGCCTCACTTGTAGCACCTAGAAGACTGTAATAACCAAAGTTCATTGTACCTATTTCAGAACATCAGAAGCTACATTACAAGTCCTCCGTTACTATGACAAGTAATAAGCTGGAGAGCTAAACTAGCAAAGAATCAGTTAAGCAAAAAGAAAGTATCACTTAAAAGCAAGAAAAGATTGTAGGTTACCAATTTGCCTGTTGACCCTTCCATTGGCTTTCTTCGCTAATGTCTTCTTGTTGGAGTCAGGAGTCACCTGAGATAACAACCTCACGGAACTTATAGTGGTGGACAAGACATCTTCTGCGAGAATTGTACTGAATGCATTCTCATCTTCACAAATCGATGCCTCCTCGCTTCCCGATTCCGAACTTTTATCCTTGACATTAAGACTAGTTTTCTCCCTCTCTATAACCCTATAGGCATACATCTGAAAAGGAACTTCTGAGACCTGGATGGTTTCTTTTCTTGCCCAGTTTGTGAATCTCTTTGATAGACTCGTTTCAATATCGAAGTAATCCACTGGAGGTACCACTGGATCAGGCTGGCCATGATCGGGGTTCATAATTAGAAAGCGCTTGCTGTAACGGAGCACTCTACAAAGAGAAGAGAAGCTTGGCCGTTGAGAGGGATTGGCGTGCCAGCATCTTTTTGTTAGGCTAGTGAGATACTTTGGACATTGAAATGGAAACAGTGGCCTTTCACCCGCCCTTATGTTCTTGCTCATCTTATCCCCCTGAAGATGATTGTCTTCAAAAGGAATTTTTCCTGTCAGCAACTCGAAGCATATCATTCCAAAGCTATAAACATCTGCTTTCTCTGTGTACTTACTACTACCAGCTTCCCCTGACAGGTCCTGCTCTAAGAGAACCTCTGGGGCATACCAGATACATGAATTCATGGTAGCTGATTGGTTTGCTGAAACTTTTGAGTTCTTCAAAGGTGACAGCCCAAATCCAGTAATCTTTACATGCAAATAACCATCAGGAGAATAACTCCTTGTCCTAACTAAGACATTGGAAGGGTTCAAGTCCCCATGGTGTATCTTCCTTGAATGCAGATACTCCATTCCTCTTGCAATCTGAAGCATTATGTCCACTGCCACCAGCAGAGGGAAGGGGATTCTTCTCCTAGAGCTACAAATCTCTTTGATATGATCGGAGAGATCCTTGCTCATGAGATCCAAAACTAGAAATCCCTCTTTCTTCTCTTCATCATAGAATGAGTACATACAATGCATCACATTTGGGTGGTTGATCGATGTCAAGAGAGAGATCTCATTCATTAGTGGCTCAATCTCTCCAATGACATGCTTCACAGCAAAACTCTCCCCCATCCACTGGACTTCCTTGTAGTTGCTTGACCCGAGTCGCCTCTTCACTTGGTAGTAGTCCTGCGATCCCACAAGAACCGAGGTTGCGAAAAGCTTCCCTTTTGGACCCATCAGTAGCTCTGCGAGCCGCTGCTCTTGCTTTGTCATCGGTTTCAACCCTGAACTCCTCTTCTCCTCTATCATTTCAGATAAAATCCACCTATCCTCTTTCCAAGCACTGTCCAACCTACTACACACGTCTTGTGAAACCAGGTACAATTTTCCAAACTTGTGCTGAAAGAGCTTCGGCTCCAACCACTCTCTCTCGTACTTCTTCGAGAACACCACCCTCTTCTTGTGGATCTCTTCATGATCTGACCCTGACATTTCTCCGACTCTCTCGATCGCCTCGAGCACAACAGGGATGCACCATAGCAAGTTGTGGAGGTGGAATTCGACGCAATCAGTGCTCTGACTGAGGGCAATTGCTTTCCCCCACCAGTCCTTGGGCTCGAGGCACTGCCTGATGTATTGCTCCCCCTCCCTGAATATCCGGTGGAGTTCCTTGAAGGGTTGCTCAAGGGCCTTCCACTTGGTGACCTTCTCCTCGAAATTCAGGTGGTGCCGGATCTCATCGCCAATCCCCTCAAAGGCAGCATTGAAGGCATCCACCAGAAGGCAGCACTGGCGCCGGTTCATGTGTATCTCATCCCGGAACACCATCAGAGCCTTGAGGCTCCCCAGGACTTCACCAATCTGCCGAAACTGCTCCATCCCCGGCCGGCAAAAGAAGTTTCAACCACAAGTTTTTGTTCGTTTGGACCTCTGGAATATCTCGGTCGCTAACCAGATATCAAGAAGATTGTTATAACCTTCTTTCGATCAAACAAAATGAGACAAAAGAAAAATCACAGATTTCTTTTTCCTTCGCAAATCTTGAATTCTCTATAAAAGAGAAGCCAGCAGCAGTATCAAGAATCACCAATACAAAATTCATAAAGAGAAGCGATCAAGAAAGGCATATATATTTTCGGAGAAGAAGATTTCTATTTGGAGAAACAAGCAGATTTCTTCTTTCAGATTATTGGCCTCCAATGGACGCATGTTTTCTTTTAACATATTCGATATATTGATTTTATCAAAAATTAAAGAACCAGCCTCATGTCAGCCTTCCATCTATGCATCCGTAATCAGGAAAAGTTGAATATTTTAAGCACAAAATCTCTCCAAAATCTATTAGAACCAGAATCAAGTTTTAGCCTCTGACCAACCAGAATCTTTCAACCAATCGCCCCAAGAACAAAGAATGAAGACTTGCTAAAAAAAACAACCATTTTTTTCAAGCAATATCAAATCAAGAAAATCATGACCCATAACCATTCAAGAAATCGAACAACGCCATTTTACGTTAACATACATCGATTGAAACATATGAATCGCTACTCTTACCGATTCTTACGATCCGCGACGATTCCAGCAGAACCAAGCAATTGGATCGACCAATTCGTGGTCGGAGACAAGAATTGGATCCACGAGCGGGTTACGAAAGCAAGGGTACGTTTTCGATGTGATGAGAACAAAGTAGAAGAAGAGGCGTTTCCAAAGACTAAGGGAAGAGGGCTGATTTGGAAATTAGTGAAGAAGAAGAAGAGAACCGGGTGGGCGAGCGATGGATCCGATTCGCTCCCTGGCGGCTTTCTTGAGGAATTGGGACGAGGAAGGGAAAAAGAGAGCCTCTTTTGGGGTGTATTTCCGCGTAATGGCATAATAATCATAATTAATGGAATAATTAAAGATGATTAATACGGGGATAATGGGAGTTCCCGCGAACCTTTTTGAATTACAGCTTGCCTTGGTGCCAACTACTAACCGCCTCCTGCCAGCCGATTCTCGGTCGGCCCCACCACGCCTCCCGCTGCTGACGTGGCCATGAAACCGCCGCGTTCTCTTGGGTCTTCCCGCTGCTCCTCCAATTTCTCTTCTCGAGAAATATCCAACACGCGAGAGAGCCAGCTGGAAAAACCCAAATATTTAGAAATTGATAAATGGTACAAAATTATTAGCACATGTATTGTTTTTGTGAAAAAGAAAACAGTGATAGTAAGTTATGAAAAATTATTAAGTAGATACCTTTTCAGGTTTGAGGACCAAATCTCATAGTCTCATATGCAATAATAGCTACCCTTGTATTGCGCGCATGATGATTATGACATATTGAGATTCATGATATCTATATGATAATAGTTCTTTACGATGTATGAAACTGCATGCATCATCGTCATTCTGTAATATATTAGTTATTATTAAGATAATTTTGGATTTGAATATATTGATTATTATTCCACAAACTTAATAGCATTTTGAGTCAAAATTATCTCTTTGCTTTTGCAATTAAAAAGGGACGTAGTGTTAACAAGTTATGGAAAATCTTAAATTAGCACTAGCAATTGCAAAATATTTTAGAAGATTACAAGTAGGACAATAGGATTATTGTTTTGTTGTTGAAGCTCCATACAAATAAATTTTAAATCTTGATTTTTTTTCTTTATGAAGATCATATAGCACTACTTGTAAGTATACACTACCATAACAACACTACTAACAAGAAATAATATTATCAATTTGCAATTTGAACTAATTTAGTAATATTTTTTATTTGAAATTTTTTAAATAATTTAAAAAATATCTTAGTTAAATATTTTTATTACCTTCTCAACATGTTTGGCAATATCTGGTTGAGCCCTCACCATAACGTAGTGCATATATTTTATTGCTTAAATAAAATTCGAATACAAATTACAAATCTCAAACTTTTATAGCATATATTAAAAGGTTGTTTTGTAAGAGAGTGCTTTCTAAATGGAACATAATTGACAAGGATCTAATCGACTCTCTCCAACCAAAACAGTAAGACTCTCGTGCTAAATAATTGTTTAAAAGCATTTTTATTACGAAAGAAAATGATGTCTCTGTTTCTCGTTTTCAATTTCTCGGTCATTTTAGCGGCTAAGTTTTCGTTTAATCTCACTCACGCGGGAGAAGGGAGAGAGGAACTGCCGAGGCCAATAGCTGCGGGGCATGCGGGCAATCGTAATGCGCCACGTGTACCGCGTTGAATAGGTCAGAATGTCGTGCGTCCGTGTTCGTTGGCGTGTGACCGGCCCTCACCGTCACGACGAGCTGTCCACTTCCGCTGCTGGGTCCCACATTCCATCACCCAAAAACCCTCGGGTGTTTTCTTTGGTTCACTCGCTCCCGGTCGAACTATACCCAATGCCTCTTAAATTACGAAAATGGCCTCATGCAAGTTACTAATTTTCGTAAAATATGAGGCCACTCTCGGAGGACTGGGGGCGTTAGTGCGTGGACGGTTTGTCAGAAAAATAAAATAAAGTAAATCCGAAACGTAGCTGCGGATAAGTCAATCGTCCGGCCCACCGCACTCCTAAAAGATAATGAGCCGGTTTTCTATTTCTTATTTTTTGTGTTACAGAAGCAGGCAAACCTGAAACAAAATTAAAGTCTCAAAAACTGAACTCCCTCTACATCTAG
>JAOXJJ010000748.1:103809-130497 GCA_025769935.1 Phoenix roebelenii
ACAGAAATATATATACACACACGTATATACACACATACATATATATATACACACATATATATATATATAAATTAGATGTCCAAGCTTGTTTGTTATATGATTAGCCTCACTATAGACATGAGTCATCTCGAGGAAGCAAATAGCCTGTAGATTTTGCTGAAGATGCAGTATGTTTTTGACGCATCTTCAAGTGGGGGGTTTTGAAATGAATGACTGCCTCTCGAAGTTCTGCCCTTGCCCCTACCAACTACGACGCCATCGGCACTGAACAATTAGTAAGTCAAAAAGGCACAGCTCGCAGCAAAGCACCCTGCTCATGGCTAAATAATAAAAGCAGCAGCTGATTGAGAATTAGAGAGGGAACCATAATCAAAACTAACCTTAACAACCCTAGGGGGAGGGGGTGTCATAAGGCCAAATAAGATCTAGTTGATTTGACATTAAAGATGGATCTGAAGTGAAGTTATTTTGAGAAACATAAAACCAACCTCACCAGCTGACCAGGCCTGATGAAATGAGATGCTCAAACAACCAGCAAATCCTGGCCTTCCGTAAAAACCACAATATATGAAGCATTAGAGCCTTAATGCTTCTCTCGACCAAGGCACTGTGAGGATATTAGAAGTGCCGGCAAAGAGGCAGGTTAAAGCAAACTCACACAGAATTGAGGCAGGTTCCACATCTTTCTGATTATTGGGACAGATCACAATAAATAAAGTCTGGGCGTATAATTCCTCGAGCAACAAGAAGTTGCTTGCATGGTAGTTTCAACCAAAACCACTTCCCATCAAGTTTCCACAGCCACTTAAAGGATTGAGAAGTACCTGCATGCATGGGAGGGCTTAAGTAGAATATGCTGCATATCCTGGATGCATACCAGATCAAATCCAGTACTGGTATAGCAGCGTAGGTGATCAGCCCAAGCTCCTTGCGCAATGGGAATATTTGAGATGAGGGTCATCATTTCAGGTGGAAACAGATTTGATAAAGCTCGAAAAAATTCCATGTCCGGTTTGGTTGAATGTATGCTGCCACCGGTACATCCCTCAGCTCAAGGTCTATGTTAAAAAATGTAGGCCAAGAATTCAGTGGAATGGGAGACAGCCACGGGCCATGCATTGTGCCATCAAATTTATATTTTGATCTTTCTATTTGAGCCCATAAAGAATAAGGGTGTAGTACCACATATGCTGCCATCTTACAAAACATAGTTTGCTGCTTAACTATCAAAGATTTAAGCCCCAATCCCCCCTGATTTTTTTGGAGCGCACGCAGTTTGCCAAGAAATCAGATGCAGCTTTTTCTACCCTCTATAATGGCCCTACAGAAAATCTCTGAAATCCTTCTCTAGTTTGTGTGGTACTACTGTCGATGTGGGTACAGATGACATGGTATAGCTTGGTATGGAGGCTAAGACTGATTGCAACAAGGTTGCTCTCCGCGCTAGGGAGGGAGCCTTCCAACTTGTGTAGTACCACTAGAGGAAGAGGATTTCTCGGCTTTTCCGCCGAAGCTATAAAACAGTGTCGCTAATTTAGTCACTGCACCAAATTTTACCAACGCTGGTGAATAGCATTGGTATATTATGACACTTAAAAGCATCGAAAGTAGAAAGAAAGCTACGACGATGCTTATAAGCATCGTTAGAAGCCTAATCTAACATGATGCTTTTTAAAAGCATTGTTAGAAATCTTAGTGCACTAAGGCGACGTTTTAGAAAGTATCGTCGGAAACCATAATGCGCTAAGGCAACACTTTAGAAAGCATTGTCGGAAACCTAATCATCTCGGAGCCTAATTTCACCCAAAACTACGCTCTCCAAAGCGTCATCAGAGGCCAATCGCGTCCCCCTTCCGCCCCCTCCCCACCATAAATCCCAAATCGTCCCATCTACTATATTCGAGGTAAGAGCCCTTCTACTAATATAGTCTTTACGAAGGAACACACATCCAACTTGTGGTCTCTTATCATATTTTTTTTACATAATTTACAGAGGGGCATTTAGCTGCATCCTTGCAGTTCCATGAGAGGAGCTTCATGACTAGTAGAGGCTTGAGCTAGGCACCTCCCTGGTCGTCTCCTTGTTAAGGTCATTCACATTAATAGACTCCTCTCTCCCTCCCGAGGTCAACCCTCCCTCGACCCAGTAATAGTAGGCCCTCCCATTGAACCCACCCCAAAAACCATTTACAATTGCCCAAAATAAGAAGTATGGGAGTTAGAGGCGTTACCGTTAGGGACCTGGCCCTATGGCTGCATCGGCTGACAATTATCGGTGGCTTGTAGTGTAGGAGCAACCTATATTTTATGCCCATCGTTTAGGGCCGTTGGTTTCGATTGTTGCTTGGTGCTCCTCCATTTGATCTGTAGCGACCAGTAGAGACAGTTCGCACCTTAAATGAGAGAGGCTGATCAGGTTCATGCTCCAGCTCTTCTACGACCAAGACTCTAGGCTTTGATGGAGATTCAAAACCCCGGTTCTGACCCCCATTCAGTGACTTCGGAGGGGATCGTTTACATTTCTCCTCCGGAACCAGTGCTTTGGATGGTAAACTAGCTGTCAATGAAGGCCCTTCCTCCATAGGTCGAAGCTCAGATACCACTTAAGGTTCAGGTGTGTCAAGTGGGGCAAAACGAGATCCTTGTCTGTTTACTCTCTACTTTGGAAGCACACGGGATGGGAATGAATGGATTGGCTTCTTAGGAGTGGGTCAACTATCGGCTTAGTCAACTACGTGGAAGTAACCTTCCACAGAAGTAACACAAGTTTGGCAGATTCTCATACATAAATTCTTGCCATGTCTCCTGATCCTTCACCTTAATTATGGTTCTTGGACAGATATGAGCAAATCTAGCCCTTGCCGCTGCTGCCATCTGGTCAGCAAGGAACCTCGGCATGCCAGCTATGGAGGCTATACAGAGGATTTTTTCCTCCTCCCATAGTTTTAGTAGGGAGACTTGTCATTCGCAACCAAACCAAAGCATGCCGCGTGGGATCCCTTCCTGGCATGAAACGAGGGCACCATTTTTCTCGGGCAAGAAGCTGGCCAGCGATGAAACAACTCAACAAGGTTCCCGAGCCAAAACCTTGTCTCGAGTTTCCTTCAATGGAAGCTCAAACACAAAGGAACCTTCTGAGAGCGGCATGGCCTGGAAATCGACCTCTGGAAGCCTCGACCAAGAACCTTAAGTACCGATGAGTAAGCTGGTTCGACCTCGGCATCGGAAAAAGCTACCACCTCCGTGAACCGCTCCTCCCAATGAAAGCGATGAGCACCTTGCGACCAAGAACGACCATGTTCAACAAAAGAAGGGCTAGGACGATCGTTAGCTCGTCTAGGAGGCGACGTCGAAGCCTCCGGCGCTGGCAAATCCGAAGTTGCTGCACCCATCCCTTTGATTCCCATCTGTACACTAGTGGAATCAAGATCCATAGTGGTGGTCCTCGAGCCCTCTCCATGGCCCTTCGAGGAGGACGACAAAACCCTAGTCTTTTTCCCTTTTACAGACATGTCGCTCTCTAACTACCTTCTGTTGTATTTGTTCTCCACAAGCACATCAGATTACCAGGCAGACCTTCCATTTGCTTGAGCTGCAGACAATTACAATGGTCGATGTGTGTTTTGTTGCTATAAAAATTGTCTCAATCATATTATCCATAGTCAAGTGACAAATCCATTCAAATCTAATCACAAACACCATAATCGGCCCATGGTCAGCTCCAATAAATCTATGATGTAGTGCCCCTAGTTCACATAAATTATAGGCCGGGTTCGCTCTGATACTATTTGTCACAATCTAGAATCTTATCCAAAATAGCTAGCCGGAAGGTAATTTTTCAGTTTCTTAGTCCTATATAAGAGATAGGATTAAGAAAGAATGATTTAGTGAAAAATCACAGCAAATTGCTTGCGTTGTAAGAGACTTTATTTATAGGGAAGGATTTACAAAAGGTCAATGTACAAATTGAATGCCATTAAATAGCTATTGCTGTGCAATCCATATAAAGACACCATAATGTATGATATTCTATAATGATGTATTTCCATGTTTTGCTCCTTAATGATTATTCTATTGTTGTACAATCCATATAAAGACACCACAATTTCAGCTGTATGATATTCTGTCATTATTTGTATTTTCATGTTTTGATCCTCTATGATTATCTCCACGATGATCTCCATAATCATCTCCAACACCCCCCTGCAAGTCGAGCTTGGGAGCTCGCACGCAAAGCTTGGAATGGAATAGTGTAAACAATGGTCAAGAGGGACTTTTGGTAAAGATATCCACAATATGGAGATTAGAGGGAACATGCGTAATCCGCAAAACACCATTGCATACTAATTCACGAACAAAATGGTAATCAAGGTCAATATGCTTAGACCTCTTTTGTGCAATAGGATTTCGTGTTATGAATATAGCACTTTTATTGTCGCACAACAAAGTAGGTGGCTTAGAGAGTGGTATGTGCAAATCACGAAGGAGGTGAAAGAGCCATTTGACTTCAGCGGCAGTGAGTGCTAGAGCACGGTACCCAGATTCCATACTAGGTCGAGAGACAGTAGGTTGCTTTTTAGCACTCCAGGAAACCAAATGTTTCCCCAAAAAAATAGCATTGCCAGAAGTGGATCGTCTTATGTCTGGGCAACTAGACCAATCGGCATCGGAATAGGCAAGGATATCAAATCGGTTGCTTGGACATATAAAAAGACCGAAGTGCATCGTTCCTTTAACATATCAGAGGATCCTCACAGCTTGAAAATGATACTTAGTGGGAGCATGCATAAATTGGCTGACAGAATTAGCGGCATGGGCAATGTCGGGCCTTGTGATTGTGAGATACTGTAAAACTCCAACTAAAGAACGATACTTTGTAGGAGAATCAAAGGCAGGACCATTTGCACTTAAATGCTGTGAAACAATCATCAGGGTAGCAACAGGTTTGCAATCAAGCAAATTGGCCCGGATAAGGACATCCTGAGCATATTTCGTCTGGATGAGAAATAAGCCAGAGTTACCGCGATGTACTTCAAGACCCAAAAAATAATTAAGGGGCCTGAGATCCTTCATAGAAAATTCTGATCTCAATTTGCCGATGAAGTGATCAAAAAGGTCTACATGGCTACCTATGAGAACAATATCATCAACATAGATAAGCAAAAGAATTGTTCCCTTAGCCGTGGAGTGAACAAAGAGGCTGGAGTCGACCTTGCTTCATACAAAGCCAAGCTTGAGCAGAAATTTGCTAAAGCGATGGAACCATGCACGGGGTGCTTGCTTTAAACCATAGATTGACTTGTTTAGTCGACCAACATGATTTGGATGAGAAGGATCAATATAGCTCGGTGGTTGCTCCATATAAACCTCCTGTAAAAAAACCATGTAAGAATGCAATCCATTCTTATTTTATTTTATTGATAGTAAGAGCTCGGATTTTGTCCTCCATGGCAGCAATCCATTCTGGTGATTTTAACCCTTCGGTGCCTTCATTGCTAATAGTGAGGACAAAAATGAAGAATGTGGAACTTCACAAACATAATTGTAAGTCTTGCGCTTGGAAATACCAGCCTTGCCATGGGTGACCATGGGATGATCATTCTATACGGGTGCAGAAGCAGTGATCGGGGTAGCCAAAGAAGCGGATGTAGCGACAGGAGATGCGTCAGGAGCTGCTGCAGGTGTGGGAGCAGTCTCGGAAAGCATAGGCACAGCAGAGCGTCGGATGGGGCTCAGTTCCAAGGTGCAAGACACACAAGGCTTCGACGCAGTTGATTGCAACAATGGAAGAGAATCTGCGGAAGAGTGGGTAATAGAAAAGGAAGATGCTATGGGGGAAGGGTCCGAAAAAGAAATATAATCTAACGATGGAGTATTATGCTTTAAATTTAATGAGACAAAGGAAAAAAGTTTTCATCAAACCGAGCATGATGAGTTACAAATACCCTATGTGAGATGGGATCAAAACAGTGGAAACCTTTGTGAGAGGTACTGTAATCAAGAAATATGCAAGGTAGACTACGTGGTTCAAATTTATGTTGAGCATAATCTCGTAAATAAGGAAAGCACAAACATCCAAATGGACGAAAAAGAGCATACATAGATGACTTACCATACAAAACTACAAATAAGGAGACCCCATGTAGGACCGATGTAGGCAAGCGGTTAATTGTGAAAGTGGCTGTGCTGAAGGCTTCAACCCAAAGGTTTAGGGGGGAATGGGCATGGAAAAGCATGGTGAGGCCAGTTTCGATAAGATGGCGGTGTTTTCTTTCTGTGGGGCCATTTTGGGAGGGGGGTATAGGGACAGAATATTTGGTGATGTATACCGGATTTATTTAAATGTGATTTAAACCGGACACTTGTAAATTCACCACCTCCATCACTTTGAAAAGCCTTTATTTTAGCCAACAATTGATTTTTGACGAATGCTTGGAATTGTATGAAAGTGTCATAAAAGCCGAATTTATTTTTTAAAGGATAAAGCCAAGTGAAACAAGAATGATCGTCAATAAAAATGACATAATAACGATAGCCAGAAATGGATGTTACATGAGCAAGACCCCATAAATCACAATGAATGAGGCCTAATATAGAGGGGGATCGATTCTCACCGATAGAAAAGAGAAGTTTATGGCTTTTTGCTTTTTGACAGCTTGCACATGAAGTAGAAGTAGGGAAAATAGAAGTGAGAGATAAATGATTTGTCTTATTTAGCATGGTAATTATTTTTAGGGAAACATGCCCTAAACGTGTGTGCCGAATATCAATGAGGCACACAAATTATGTTTGTGGAGAATGGAAGAAAAGGCACGGTGTCCACGCTGCAGCATGTAAAGACCATCAACACGTTTACCGCTTGCCAACACCTTTCCAGTTTGAAGGTTCTGTATGAAAAAATCAGTGTTAGTAAAGAAAACTAAGAAAGAAAATTCAGAGATGAGTTTACTAATAGACAACAGATTTTTGGTTAATTTGGGAAAAACCAGCACATCAAGTAAGTTGAGAGAGGGAGTGGGAGAACAAGAACCTGTGTGAGTAATGGATGGGGAGGATCCATTGCCAACAATAACCTTGTCCTTACCATTATATGGCTGTGCCTTGTCGAGTAGAGACACATCCGGAGTCATATGTGTCGATGCTCTCGTATCAGTATACCAATCTGCAGTATCATCATCAATAAAGCAGTGTGTAAGAGACTCAGCAAGATTGGCGATGCCATTAGTTTTGGTGTAGCGTTCACGGCAATGGGAGGCATAATGCCCTTCCTCACGACATATTTGACAACGAGAATGACTCTTAGGCTGCTGCTTGCCATGATTACCTCCTTTTGACTGGCCACCTTTGTGGTTATTTTTTTTAGCATAATTTTTGGCTTTACCACTGCGATTGGAACTGCCAAAGGAACTAGAGGCAACATAAGCTGAGACACTACCTACAGATTGATCAATTGACTTGCAAAAGAGATCAAAGGAATCGGCTTTAGGAACAATATTCTTAAAATTTGGCAAAGGAGTTAAGGAGAGTTGAGTGGTGGAAAAAGTGGAGAAGTCATGGCCTAAACCACGTAAATACCAATGAACTTTATCAGTATCATCCACTGGACATCCCATCATAGAAAGTTGATCACAATGAGTCTTAAAGATTCAAAAATATTCTCCAACACGGTGAGAGCCACGCTTCATTAACTGAAGTTCATCTTTGAGTTGCAGCTCTCGGACCTTTGATTTGTGACTGAAGGCGGATTCAAGGGCACACCAGACGTCCCGAGAAGAGGTGAGACCGGTCACTTCGGAGAGAGCTTCTTCTGTGAGAGAAGAAAGAAGCAAACTTATGACCAGCTGGTCAGTTTGCTTCCATTCATCCTACTGCGATGTCGAGGCTGTGGAATCAGCAGCAGATTTAGGCAGCTCTATGGTACCGTCAACATAACCATAGAGCCCTTGGTATTGCAGGAGAGGAACTACCTAACTGCGCCAAAGAAGGAAGTTCGAGGATGAAAGCTTGACAGTGATCATGTGTACCATGGTGTTGAAGGAAAGGATGGTGGGAGAAGCAGAGGAGGAGGTATCGACGGCCATTGGATCGGTTTGGAGGTTAATCTGAAAACCGCTTTGATACCAAGACAAGATTAAGAAAGAATGATTTGGTGAAAAACCACAGCAAATTGCTTGTGTTGTAGGAGACTTTATTTATAGGGAAGAATTTACAAAAGGTCAATGTACAATTGAATGCTATTAAATAGCTATTGCTGTATAATCCATATAAAGACACCATAATGTATGATATTCTATCATGATGTATTTCCATAATTATCTCCAACAAGAAGAACCTAAGATCTTCTCGATGAATAACCGATGTGGAACTAAACACATATCCGTACAAGTCCTCACACTCTATATTAAGCACGAATTATGGCATAAGAGTGGCAATACTTAACAAGAATTGAAGTCTAGTTTTGACCTCAATCCCATTAGGCATTGAAATTTTTGCTAATAAAATATCTTTTTCCTAAACCATTTAGCCTTCTTGTGCAAAAGGCTATCATGCTTATTACTAGTCAATGTTTAATGGATTAGGGGCATCTTTCAAATGGGGATCTTTATCATATTGAGGGAGTTGTCTTGTTATGCTAAAAGAATATAGAAGACAGTAGGCAGTTATTGACCAAGGTAGAGAAAAGCATACTCGAGTTATTCATGTATGATTGGCAAATTTAAGACTTTGCTTGGAATATATCTGGTCACATCTACTGCAATCCAATCTACCAACCCCTCACCCCTTAACCCACAAACTTATGCAGGCCATGAGTCTAAATAAATACCAAAATACTGACTGTAAGGATCTGTGCGGGCGTGTGTTTAGTCCTACATCGATTATTCACTGGATAGATCTTAGGCACTTATATAGGATCAAAGAATCCAAATAATAACTTTCGGCTAGCCATTTTAGGTGAGCTTCTGGATTGTTACAAATGGTATCAGAGCAGACCCAGCTTATAATCTATGTGGACTATGAAACACTATAGTACAGATCTATTGGGGCTGATCGTAGTATTTGTGATTAGATTTGAATGGATTTGAACTGTTAGTTTGATGAGGACATCACGGCTTGAACAGAGGGAGCACGTGAGGATCTGTGCGGGCATATGTTTAGTCTTATATCGGTTATTCGCTGGATAGATCTTGGGCACTTATATAGGATCAAGAAATCCAAATAATACCTTCCGGCTAGCTATTTTGGGTGAGATCCTGGGTTGTTACACTAACACAGTCTATACCGCTCTCTTATATCAATACATCAGACTTCAACAAGTATATTCTGATCCTATTAGCTGCTACTATAACATTAAAAAGGAGTCCAATGGTCGGAGCATGATGTGTGCCTCCGTTTCTGGCTGTTGGATGTGGTGCACAGCATCAATCGAAGGCATCCACATGTCTATGGGAATATTATTGATGGGATAAACCATATCGTTGTTTTGCCCCATTTAATCAAATGCATGATTCGATAACACATAGATGGCTACGATCTATTATTAGATTAAAGTCTATTATTATTATTATTTATACAATTTGATGGGTATACTCTCACTTTACCTAGTTTTTTTCCCTTCTTTTTCTTTGTTGAAGACCCAAAATTTAATCAAAGGGCCTTAAATTGTTCGACATTAGAAGTTCAAACTTAGAAAAAGGTATTTCCAATATTTAAGATAGAGCTTTGATCCCAGCCTATTTTGGATGGGTAGAGGATAGAGTGCCCCTTCCGATCTACTAAAAGAAAGAGAAAAATATAGGGACACCCTTTCAACTTAGGATCTTTTCATAGACACCCCCTCAGTTATAAAAATTTCAAACAGATATTTAAGTTTCCAAACTATTCTAAATTGGTCATATCATCCATCTCCGTTAACCGAATGGTGTCACATAACCATCACATGGTAGCATAAAATTGTATTATAACCAAAATACCCTTTGTTATTTGTGGGATGAAGTTCTAGCACGGATCTCAAAGAACTCTTAGTATATGACTCATCATTAAGGATCACCCATCACACAGATCTCATAGCACTACAAGCAATTCATTTATTTGTCTGCACAAATCTCAAAGCATCCACAATATATGGCCCATATGTAAGGATCATCAACCATACAAATCTCAAAGCACTACGAATATATTCAGTCATACATCTGCACAGATGTTAAAGCACCTTTAGTATATAGCTCATAGTTAAGGATCACCATCATATAGATCTCAAAGCACTTCAAACCTCTTCATTCATCTTCTTGCATAGATCTCAAAGCATCCTTAGTATATGGCCTATAGTTAAGGTTTACCCACCGCGCAAATCTCAAAACACCCTAAATCTCTTCATTCATTTGCCTGTATAGATCTCAAAGCACCCTTGTATATAGCATATGGTGAAAGATCATCTCCAAACACCTTTTATTTATCTGCATAGATCTCAAAGCTTCCTTAGTATGTGACCTAGAGTTAATGATCACCCATCACATAGATCTTAAAGCACTTCAAGCACCTTCATTCAATTATGTGTGCAGATTTCAAAGCACTTTTAGTATATGACCTATAATGAGGATCACCCGCCGCACAAATCTTAGATCACTTCGAATATCTTCATTCATCCGCCTGCATAAATCTTAAAGTATCCTTAATATATGACCCATAGTTAAGGATTACCCACCATACAAATCTCAAAGCACATCGAACCCTTTCATTCATCCACTTGCATAGATCTCTAAGCATCCTTAGTATATGGCCGATAGTTAAGGATTATCCATCGTAGCTAAAATTGCAAATGGGTCGGGTTAACTCGTGAGCCAACTCGACCCGTTTAGACCTTATCAACCCTATTTTTCGGTTCAGGTCTAGGTTTACTAAATCTCGACCCGACCTAACATGTTGTTTTTTGGATCAATTTTGGATCATTTACCCAACGACCCAATCCGACCTGACATAAGTGAGTATGGCGGCCCAAGGGGAATGCAGCAATGCTTGGATAGAGAGGAAGATGGATGTGTTCTTGATGGAGGAATATTGTTGAGGCAGCAAGGGATCGAGGAGTCTCACAGGTGGAGCAATCTGGGGGTGATGCTGGGTTTCATATGTGGATATAGGATCCTCTGTTTTGTGTTCCTCTGGTTTAGATGTTACAAAATGAGAAGAGAGCGGCATTTGCTTTCCCCTTTTTAACTTCTTATTCCATGGATTTCTTGCTCTAGCTCTGAGGAGGCAGTAGGCTTTCTTCTTCAGCTTGCGCACCCACAGCTTTGCTTATTTGGTTTTTTTTCTTTCAAGTATTCAGTATGTACCGATAATATATAACTGCAGCGAGTGTGAAGAACACCATTTCTTCGTGAAAGTTGATTAAAATGAGATGAATGAATGATCATAACTAACTCTAAACAATCTCTCTCTGATCTGTTTGCATTACTCATTTCCACCAGTAAAATTCTGCAGGTTGGCACACTTTGTTTGGCGACATAAATAAACCTTTAGAACGGACCGGAAAAATAGAAAGTTCTTGCTGATAAAACTTTTCTAGCACATTTTCCACATTCAATAAGAAGTGTCAAGCAATGCCTTTTATTCCATAAATATTGCATTTAACTACTAATTTAGTTTTTGAGAGAATGGAGGAATAACCACCCAATTTCATTAAGATAGTGAAGGATCGCAAAAAAGAAATACAGAAAACAATGAACAAAAAGGGTATGAATAAAGGATTGAAGAAAAGGGATGGAAGATAGGAAGAGGACAGGCATTGTTATGCTTTTTAAAGAGTTACAAGCATTTCCACTCGTCCTTTAAAATATACTTGACTATCTTTTTCACCCTTTCTGTTATTTCGACAAATGCTAACTTGCTGAAGTGATAGCAAAAACCATGCATAATTGTGATGGGTTGGGTCCAGGTTATACATGGACCCAACCCAACCCGACCTGAATGACTTATTGGATCAAAAAATTGTAGCTGTTGACCTAATCCGATCCGATCTTTTCAAATCTAAAATTAGGACCCAAACAAGAAACTGAATTGGATCGAGATCACTCATGTCCTGGTCCGATCTAACCTCTTTGCACCCCTAATTGTACCGATCTCAAAGCATTCTAAACTCCTTCATTCATCCTCCTGCTCACATTTCAAAATATCCTTAGTGTACGGCTTATAGTTAAGTATCATCTACCCCATAAATCACAAAGCACTCTAAATCTCCTCATTTATCTGCACTTCGAAGAGGCTGAGAGTATTTTGATTATATGTAATGGCAAACAAACTTTGTCCGCTGCTCAAGAAGCCAGAGGACTAGTTGGTATGGTGTGGAAACTTGAAGAACCCATTTAAGACTTTTTGAAATCGAGAGGATGTCTCTAGAATATATCTAAGTTGAGAAGGTGTTCCTATATTAAAAAAAAAAAAAAATTAAAAAATTAAAAAAAAAAATCGATTGATACGACACGCCAACTGGACTTGTTTTAGGTACCTGGAGCCTCTCCCCTCAACGCAAGCATTGCACTACATTTCTTTTATAAAATAGAAACTACTAAGTTCATCAGGTCAACCGGCCCCAGGCCCTTCAAATCTAAGACAACTTGATTTCATATGAACATAAGAGAAACGTGGATTTACTAATATTTCGTGTTATATGGTTGAAAAAAAAACAAAACAAGACAATACAGCAGCTGCTTCAGCTTTAACTAGTGGCTACTAAACCAAGTTACAGCGGAAGTAGATCCTTTGCAGAATTTTGAACATATACTTAAATAACTATACCGCATATTCTAATGAGCCAATATGATGCGTAAAAACGAAATCTTGCAGCTTTAGCTCTCAGCTGATGGCTATGTCAGCGGCCATCAGAGGGCTTCCTTTGTGTTGTTAATGTTTATAGCAAAGTTTTATACAAAAGTAACAAAAATTATTCGCCCATTATTCTTTTAAATAAATCTGTGTTTTTTAAATAAAATCTACATGTTAAAAGAATTATTATCAGTTGAACAATGTTCTAAACAAAATGTCCACATTTTTTCTCCATTATTTACTGTTAGTCTCCATTATAACTTAAAACAACTACTAATGAAAATTATAATAATGCAAATACCTGCTTATCTTTCTAGGAGATATTGTATTATTGAAACTTAATGTCATCAACAGCCTGTTTAAACTTGATTGATCATAGAAAAATAATTTATAAATTGTAGCCCATATCACCATAGATAGAATAGGATCCTCGAAAATCTTTATGAGTTTTAAATGGCACTGTCGACATGCCTTCAAGAACTCGAGCAACGAATTTTTGAAACAACGAAGATCCCACACGAATGCCTCGGAACCACCAAATAAGCCAACTTCCGAAGATTCTCCGTAATTTGTTAAATATCTAAATTGACCTCCAGTGGCACTCCATCCCTTCCTCTTTTTTTCAAAAAAATAAAAACCGAAATGTTTGCCAGGGACTCTCTCTGAACATTTCTAGCCTTTTTGTCTTTTGAACCGTGTCTCGCTAAATTGGTGAAAAGATGCATTTAAATGAACATAACCAGACAGAACAGTAGTTAAGCCAATCTAACATTGTCGACAGGTTTGGCGCGAGGAAGAAACTGAAGCATTATATGATGATTCTCAGGATAATATACAGCTCAAAGCAAAGCACTGAAAAAATATGCCCTCCAGAGAACGGGGAGACAAAAAACAACGTTAGCCTCTATAATTTAACCTCCAAAATTGAGTTCCATCTCAGTTTCATTGATGAAATGCTTATTGCTTCAAACAAAATTGGACAAGTATTACTCATGCTCAACTTGTGATGGCATCTCATTTGCTCTCAATCAGGATATTTCTACTAACCTTCTCAACTGGGTGAAAAGCAGCATCGACGGCATCAATGCCAGCCCCTTCAGAGCTTCATAGAAGAGGGAGCAGACTTTTTATAGGTAAACAAAACCCCTCTCACGAGTTCTTGTGTCTCTGATGCAAAACATACTTGACAACTTCATAAAAGGAAACAACGATACCCACAGAAGGTCCAGCACGCCCAACTCGTGGACCTACACCTGTAAACAGACCCTTCAATCCTCCATCCCTGCAAGTATTTAGGTGTATCATGTAAGTTGACAAAGGGAAAGTACCTGACATGGAAAATTACAGTTCCCTATTTATACTTTCTAACCTTCATAAGATAAATCAATACTACAATATCATTTGTCCGCCAAGAATAACCTAACTGGCATGCCTATCTTGATACTGCTCGTTGGCATGCTGCATTCACCAAGCATCTTTTTTTATCCTTTTTATTGGGCACTTGATGTAGTGGTGGTGGTGTATATGAATCAAGATTTTAAGTCCCGTAGGATGGGGCTGTCCCGATTTTTCCATGAAATGGGATGTGCCACCGTCCCACCCTATCCCAACACTTAAGACAAAGGATATCCCAAGACGTTCCGATCGAATGCTGAGATAATAGCAGGATGATCCTGTCCTGACACATGGGATGGTAGTCCCGTGAGACATCCCATGAGACGTCCAGCTAGGACTTGAGTCCTTGATATGAATAACCAAACTTACCTCCAAATCTCCACTAGTGTTTGCCTAGTGGTCATTTTTAGCGCCCTTGCTGGATCCTTCTGAAATGAACAACCAAATAGAGCTAATTAGTAAATAAGGTGTCAGGTGTGCGTTTCAAGTAAATGAATTTATTTGTAAGTCAAACTTCGGAGTGAAAAGCCTGTGTGCAGAGTATAAAATTAAGAAAATTCAAAACAAAAGATAATCCTAATTCAAACAACAAAAATGAAGTCTTATTTACAAATAATTTATGATCATTGAATAGTGGTCTAAAGAAGGTCTGATTAATATTTTAGCCTAAACCCTATAACCAGTACAATATATCAAACAGAAGCTACAATATACATCAATAGGATGTCCATGGACATACCTCAATTTGTCTCCGAGTTTTTGCAACATCAAGAGGACATGTAGCAGCAGCAGCAAGGCTACCTGCAACAAAACCAGCTGAAAAGTTTGCTCCCAAAATACTAGCTGCATTGCCTTCCTCACCAACTAGTGCAAGTAATCTTCTTCGAGTCTTTATAAAAAAAAAAAGCAGACAAATATGAATAACAAATAAATTATGAAATCCATGAAAAATAGTGCACAATGAACAATAGAAACTAAACCATCTCATGCCCCAAGGGCTGGTCAAAAAGTAACTCAATTCTATGACATGAAACCTCACCGGCTCAAGAGTTGACCAGCAGATAGCAGAAAAAGGTACATCACGGGCAAGTTGTGCTCCTACACCCGTCCACAGAATGCGATAGCTTTGCACTGCTTGCAATAATATACTAGTTCCGTTCAATCATCACATGATTTCAAAATAGCATGACTTGTGCAAACTAAAGATACTGGAATGAAACATATACTAAATAAATTTCCCAGTAGAGGTTCAATTGGGCTTACGTCAATCCAGTGACACAGTATGAGAATTTATGGTTTTAGAGTGAGCTCCATTTTTTTGTCAGGTAGTTTTTCTATCTAAAATATGAGCTTACATATCTAATAATTACAAGAAATAGACATACAGTTTTGATGGTTACTTGTACTCCTGCGAGGTGATAGAACACCCAATAATGTTTTCCACATTCCTGGGGGCTTCACTCCATTTTGGAACTCTTTATATGCCTGTTATCAGTACAGCAAGTACTTAGTCAATAAGATTGTCGCACAACTGGCTATCAAACATTTTAACACATTCCAGGTAAAAAGGAAATCAAAGGTTCTCAGACACAACATATTCAAATACAGGATATTGATTCCACCTTCAAAACCCAAAGCATGCATTCATTCTTTCCTATCATTCTTTACAAAGATCATGTGACAAATATTCTAAAGCATGAATTAAAAAGTTACAAAGAAGTATTATAATCAACCACAGCTCATGGTACAAATATATTCCATAAACATTTTTTATGTTGGTTATTTAAGCACTTTCTGGATTCACCAATGACCATCATTTTCAAGCTCTAGTTTTATAAGTACAGACATGATTCTTGAGCATATCAGTAGGCATTTTTACCAAAAGACAATTAGTCCCCAAAAACTTCACGATAAACTTGTGTTGAGCAAAAGAACCACATCAATGATCTCCAGTGCAGCACAAAATTTGTCATTTTATATTTTTCTCAATAATTGTTTCACAAAACATTTCTCATAAATTGCCTTTTTTTACTGCATGCACGATGCAGGAAACTGTGACCTCCAAGTCACAATGGAGCAAAATACCCTATTGTCTAGTCCTCTAATGGAGCAAAATATGATGCTAGTTATTTCTAGCCTATGTCAGTCATACAATACCCTATTGCCTCATCATTCAAGATCTCAATCAGTAATGACATGATCAACTTGATCCCAGATTAAGTTTAGCTAACATTTAGCTCGCAGAACTTGATCAACAAATTACAACTTCAAGAAAATCCCTTGAAAGAAGATGTTCTAATTGATCTCAAAAATCTAATCTATATTAGAACGTCATGATTCAGTATCTCAATCAATATTCATAAGATCAACTTGATCCCTTATTTAAGATTAGCTAATATTTAGCCTGCAGAACTTGAACAACAAACCACAATTCCAAGAAGATCCCATGGGGAAAGACAAATCAATCAAATAATGACTCATAGGAGGAGGGGGAGAAGGAAGAGAATTGAGAAAAGGTAGAAACGCGATGCTCATGATCTTTTACTAGATATATGAGTTGCTCTCTCTGATGAAATGGCCGGAACAACCCTTCAGAATTTTTCTGATGACCATTTTTTGCAGCTGTTTAGCCACACAGATTTAAACACATATCAACTAACAAATCAAAACCTTAGCTTCTAGAATCAACTAACAGTGGATGTGGGTGCAGGTGTAGGTTTGAGATTCCAGGAAATAAGGTTTGGCTTGGAATGGAAGCTGCAGTAAACAAGGTTGCTTAGACAAAACCACCATATGTGTGTTGCTTTTGGGCATCTTAAATAGTTTGCCTAAAGAAAAACCAAACAGGACAACATCATATGCATATTCTTGTCTAAGATGACGGAACAAAACATAAGCTGTAGTGGTCAATGTTGGCACCGTCTCTCATATTCACTCATTATCCCCCCCAGCCAAAGACTCGTATTATATCTGACCAACAGCCAGTTATTGTATTGTTTGTCCAAATTGTAGCTTGCAATAAGACATCAAATGTAGCCCTTCATAGGAATGTTTGGACAGTTAGGAATCTAATCTTAACCCCAAATAATTGAAACAAGACATGACAATTATGGTTATGGTTATATTACTTGAGTTTGGATGGTAAAACCAAATAAAACTTCATCTAACATTTCTTGGATCAGAACAGTTTGAAAGATTTGAACATCTAGAACAAACTGTTCAACAACTGAAGTACCTGACAATCAGCAGGACAAATATGAAGAATATGGTAAAATTCCATCTTAATTCATAAGATGATAAGAAATACTAAACATTCAAATATGAAATTGATACCTGCATGCGTGTTCTTGCCAACTCAATAGGAGAACAAGTTATGCATGCCAATGAGCGTGCAAGTGAGCCAGCAACTAGTGGGGCATATGGTGTCAAATTGGGAGCATTGCTGGATGTGAATTCTTCAATCCAATTGCGGAACATGTCATAACATGGTAAGTATATTCCCACCTGTTAGCAAATAAGAAAATGATATCAGAAGAAGTAAGTTCCAAATAACAAGTGAAATTTAATTTATTTGAACTGATATAGCTAGAAAAATCAATCAAGGCAAAAACACAAAAGCAGTTTTAACTTCAACAACAAAAGCATATGTAGTCTGTAGGCAAAGTATCTCAGTACTGACTTTTTGATTCCACTGCCCTGAAATAAATTCATTTCAGGAAGGGAAATTGTAGAAAAAATCCGCTTTATTTTCCTAATTTCAATTTTTGCAAAAAAAACAGGGCACTTCCAGATATTTTTGCAGAAAAAGGGTCAATTTCATGAATTGGGGCATTGATGGATACTAAGTGGATTGGTCAAGAAATGAAGGCTCCCTTTCACTCTTCCTATGTGATCCATAAATAAGAAGTAATACAAGAAGGCTTGTCTCATGTAGCTGCGAATTAGAGGCCACATGAGGGGCCCAAATTCTTGCATATAACCCTCAATCATGAAAAGAAAAATGACAATAAAGAACCTATACAAAGTGGCTCCAATTAAAAAATGCATACCTAATATTGTTCAGAGATTCAACTGCACTAAACTGTCCCAGAAATAAGTAACTTAGCCATTAACGGACGGAACTTGGACCATAAATAATTTAGCACAGTTGCCAGTATGAGAAACAGATATGGGAAACAATAAGTAAGAAGAAGGCAGGAAACAAGAGTTAAAAACATCTCAAAGCAAGCAGAAAAAGGAAAGCTTCACCTAAAACAAGTGAAAGACTTCAGGAAATACATGCAAAAAAGCCACATAAAAATTATTGAAAAAATAACACGCACTGGCTTCCCACCTCTAGAAGATATGAATAAAAATTTGAAAAAAAATTAGCACTAGATGATGAGATGGATTTGCATAGGATAAAACACCAGTAATGTATTTTTGGATAACAATTATTGTGATCTCTTTCTGAAAGAACTGAAAAGTGATCTTGTTATAAGGAGAGATAAGCACATTAGTTTTATCTCATGGTTTAAAAAGAAAACACTAAGACAAGGAAACTGGAATGTCAAGATTTTTTTATGGTTGATATTGTGGAATTGCAAGGTGATGATGGGAAGAGGAGTGGGACTTCATATATAAAAAGTTCCTAAATCAAAGGGAAAAGGAAGAATGACATAGGAAAACCTACAATTCTCAAAAGGAAATAAGAAATGGATACTTACAGTCGGTACAGCTAACGCTAATCCTGCATTTGTGCCCCTCCACAATCTAGCGAATCCTTCCTGCATTTTTCAAATCAAATTAAATAAAATAAGCAGTAAAAAAAATAGTATAACAAATTAAACCATGGTAAAAATATGAGAAGAATGATGAACAAATAACCAAACATAAGCTAAAGGAATACACGCACTTGTCTAACAACTTTACAGAATACATCTAGTGTTCCTTTGTACTGAAAACTATCAGGGGGGCAGGCCGCTTCAGTACCAAATATTCCACCACAAGCACATGATGGAGAACATCTGATATCTGAAAGTATCTGAAGAACATTAACAGAATTCAGTTAATTGCCACAAAGTAGATCAGTCAAAAAAAAGAAAAAAAAGGAAAAAAGTGATCATGGTTGGCTGTACATGAAATTATGAATGTGCAAAAGCAAAACAAATCTGGAGAGAAAGGGAGATGACATTATTGCACCGATGCACATAATTTTAGGCCACAAGCTACACTATGAGTTTCAGAGTCATAGCTCTCAATACTCTTTATCAGGATAATAAGAGAACTGGTAGGTAAATACAATCAGGCAAGAAAAGATGCAAGCAGGATGAATGGAAAAGGCAAGTCAAGCAACTAAAGAATTATCAAGTAAAAAGAAGCTAGCCTGAGGATCATTATACAATTCAAATTAAAACAGATAATGGAAGATATGGGTTTTTTTTTCAAACCGCAATAACCCTCTTGCTAACTATTACCATTACTCTTTTAGAGATATTGTCACCATTAATCATCCTATTAAAGGTGGTTATTCAAACAAGTCCCTACCTATCTTTTATGCTCTAAATTAGGTACTAAATGAAGCCATGAAGGTTTCTCATACTGTTCAAATTGATCAAATTATTGACATCTTAAAGCTCATAAATTTCGCTTGGCTTAAAGGCCAATAACAGCAACTATGATTTTGTTAGAATCTGATTCACTGGGAAAAAAAAAATCTCGTTTTGGTTTTTGCATCTTTTTTTTCTTCTCAAATTGTAAATCTCAACCAATATCTGATCCTCTTAATCTCGTTATGAAAGTTCAGGTCATCCTTTCAAGCATCCATCAATTCACAATAAAGGAGGGCATACTCAATACCGTATTTGGGCAGAGGGAAGCCATTGGCCTTCCATACTGAGGCTGTGAAGGGTAATAGGGAACTCCAGCGGCCTGGGCCTGTAATCGCGTCTGGAACAAACAGACCAGGCTTGTCAACAATTGAAACAAAGTGCAAATAATAAGAGAAAGAAGAAAACAAACAGAGTCTTACAAAAACGATTTCTTTATATCGATATCCAAAGAAAATTAAACCAGTTTCTGTCAAATCCATAAAACCTAAAAATACTCAACCAAATTGTACAAAACAAACATCGATTATTTCCAAGCAAAAGATGAAAGAAAAAACAATACAAAGATTTGCTAAAATATAAAAGATCAACAATTTTCAATCAACTGGCTCCAAAAATCTGGTATGAAGAGATCAAGAAAATGCACCAAAAATGAAGAGCTCCAGAATCCATTAAAACCGATATAATACAAGAACAAACGCCAAGATTTACATCGAGGCTTACCTTGGCGACATCAAGAGGATTCACGAGAATGGCGGAAAGGAAAGCGGCCCCCGCTGCAGACAGTGCCCGCTCCCCAAATCCCATATCAGAGTCGGAAGACGACGACGACCGCCGGTGAGGCGGAGAAGAGGGCGAAGCGGACGCGTCCGACCTCGACACATTGGCGGCCCCGTCAAAATCCACCCTCGACGCCGCGCTAAGCCACTGCGGCAAGCTATGCCTCGACGGCCCCACCATCCCCACCCCGATTTCGATCTCTTCACAAAACCCTAGAATAAGAGGAAGGCCCAATAGAGATCGCTCCCTCTCTGCCTACCGCAAAAAAAAAAAACAATATATTTTCTGGAGAGGAAGAAAATAATCGATTCGAGGAGACTAGAGAAGGGAGAGGGGAGGAAGAGATATATTTGAGTAAAAATTTGGATCAAATTAGGGTTGGTTTCTTCTTTCAGAGATCGAAGATGGAGACTGAGTTATTTTGGGAGAAGAGAGAAGGCGGGCCCGTGGAGCGAATGAGAGAAGGCGTGGGAGCGCCCGTGGCACACGACTTCTTGAGGGGACTCGATACCATTCCTTTTTTTTAGGAGGGAAGAAGAAAGGACTTCCTTGATTCTAGAAGGAGCCCCGGAGGCTGGGGCAGGGGCTTCCACCGGCCGCTTATTTCTGCTCTTCTCCGGAGTTGGAAGACAGTGTTCTCGTAGAAAATATTCCAACTGCGAGCCGACCGTTTCTTGATGGACGGTCTCTGATCTAAATTGGACAAAGCGTGCCCTATGTATATGATGGACGTTGCGGAGGGTTTAGAGAGTTTACGTTGAAATAAATAATAATAATAATAATAATAATAATAAAGAGAGAAGAAGAGGAACAAAAGGTTAGAGATCTGAAACTCCTGCTTCTTGGAGAACAAGGCATGGTCATGGTCCATATTCAATGCATGACCAAACACACAGACTTTGCTACGGGTCTCATGGGAACCCTTTTTTTCCAAGAGTGGTCCGATCAATTTTTTACGGAATGATTTTTCTAAAACCAGGTTTTTCTAAATTAAGTTGGTATTTTATACGACGAAATCTTATAATATTTTTTCTTCTAGTTATATATCTGATACATGTGATCAAGGGCACATAAGTTTACTCAAATTTTTTTTTGGAGACTACAAAAAGGGGCTATTCATCATCTTTTCTAGCTGATACCTACCAGAGTCGGGATATCCTGTGTAATAAGGTTAGTCATCTCTCTCTAAAGGGCCCTCCTCGCTCTATAGTCAATACTACTATACGCATCTGACAAAATTCAAAAAGGTTCATTGGGTTCCAAAATTATCACTACAACTTGCTGGAGGCAGTTATAGAAAACAACTATAGTGGCTACGCCCTACTTCCATAAAACAACTATCCCCCCGACAAACCCTGTGATTCGATGGCATAAGAATCCCAGGTCGCTAGAAACCAATGTTGTGTTCGAAGAAAGTTGTCTCTAGAGAGCTTCATCTCACACAAAAAATAAATATTCAAGCCATTCACTTGAATCAATCTCTTAAATGAGTCAGTGAAGGAAGGATTGCCCACTCCCCTGCAATTCCATATAAGCATTTTCATTTTCTATACAAGACGAAGAGGGACCCTGCTCCTCACCGCTCGGAGTCCCCTTCCTATGCTTCTCTTGTTGTGTCGGCCCACTGCAAGAGCCCCCATCTATCACCTCCAATTGCAATGCAGCCTTTGCCCTCCTTACTGATATGGTATGGTCCTCCATCGTAGTGGAGGAGGATTGGTCTAGTTGCCCGCTAACAAGCCCACATCCACCAGTTACCTTCCCATTGGTCAACTTCGCTACCGCCACCGACCATAGATCTAGCTCCAACACTTCTTGGGTTGCTGATTTGCCACCCATGGAAGGGGTCAACCCCTCTGAAGCCTCGAAAGCTGGAGAGGAAGCCCTCGGCGATGCTGGGGGAGAGCCAAGGGTTGTTGAAACCAATGGCTTGGCCGTCGGTTCGCCTTCGACGCCTGGGCGGAGGAGGGGGCCACGCTCGGCTTCTGCTCGCCACCAAGGCCCTGCCTGCATTCCTTAACAGCTCGACCACCTAGGGCGAGCTAGGTCTAGCGGCCAAAATGGCCCGGTCTGCACCACAAGGCCAACCCGAGCCCCTCGTGCACTAGCTCGCGCCAGCCACCATGGTTGCTGGGCTCCTAGGCTTCTTGAGGTTTGAGTGACCTAGGCCCGCATCCACCATTGTGACTTCTGGGCCGACCTACATGTCACCCCGTCCAGCCCTACCTAACTCCTCAGCCAAGATAGCCAAATCACTTAGTGGGTCGAACCTTGACCTAGTTTGGAGCCCCACCTGAGTCGCCCCAGTACCCTAGTCAGCCCCATCTCCAACCACCCGGTCCTTCGGGGGCGAACGCTGATGCCCCACCTTCATCGGCTTCTACCACCTATTTGAGTACTGCAACGAGCTAGGGGAGCTCGAACGGTTGGAGGGAGAGCTCGGCTATGAGGACAACCAACCCAGCCTTGACGATTCCGTGGTTGACTCGGTCATCTTTCTCAACCGTGATGGCCCCTTCACAACCCTCGTCAGTCGAATCTTCACAGTCGTCATCCAAGGGCCAAACACCAGCCTCCTAGCTAGCTCTGAAGCTGGAATTAAGCTCACCGCTAACCCCTTGGTCTCTGCCAGCCTCCACCATCATGGGAGCTAGGACCTCAACCAGTCTTGTGGATCCCCTACCTTCGCCGCCAACTCCGGCTCCGAAAACTTGCACTCATTGTCTGCATGCCCGATTCGCCCCCAGTGAAAGTATAAATCTAGAACATTCTCGTATATAAACGGGTGCCACGAAACCCTTTTCCTTCCCTTGATTTGAATCTTCAGCATTAATGGCTCTATAGCATCAATGGCCACCTTAACCCTCACGAACCCCATCTTCCTTTGCTTATCAGTGATGCCATCCATGGCCAACAAACAACTTCTAGTAGAGGCGATTGCAGGACCGTCTCCTTCTCCTAGTACTCTACCAGGAGTTTTGGCATCCAAAGCCACACCACTGTCGATTTGATGACATCCATCATGGACAAAGTCGGGAAGCCCATGGCTCCTTTGCTAGCAACTGTCCTACCACCACCTAAGTGCTGCTAGAGAGGGCATTGTCTTGGTTGACCTCCGATTTGAACCTCACCATCAAGTGGTCGTCGGTAAGTGGAAATATCACCGCCTTGTACTGAAGCTCCCTCGTGCTCTTGGGTGACTTGAATTGGAGCTGAATTGAGTTCCTGCCTGGTTCGATCTAAGGGAGAAAAAGCCCAAAGTAATTTCAATGAAGCGGGCTCCCGCTTTTGCCCACTTACACGGAGCCAAACAAGCCCTTAAATTTAAAAGACTTCAAATTTGAACTAGTCAATATCACATCGGTCATTCAAACATTTTTGAATTCATTTGGCTCATGCTGGGAACTGAGTTGGCTCACTTTAGACCTGCCAAACATCAAAATATCAAGCCCCAGGTCGTAGTTAGCTTTCGTTGCGCACTTAGGGGCAATTAAATAGGCCCTAAATCTTTCTGCACAGTTTGAACTAATCTCCATCAACCACCGTACTCGTTGCCCATACAAAATTCCAATTCCTTGCATGCATGATTGCATGCAACAATGCTGTAAGGAACCTGCACCTTTATTTTCAATAAAATAAAATAAAATAAAAAACCTATTCGCATCTGATCAGTTTCAATTAAGACATGCATAACCCACCCATCTTTTTTTGATTTAATAAACTTCCAGTAATTGGAGCGTTCTTACGTTTCAGTTGATGGCAGAAATTACTGTTTTACCTCCTGAAATTCTTCGAAACTGCAGAATGGAACAATGTGCGTGCACCAGGGAATATCATATGGGATGGGCTTTCTATTTTGCCCTATTTTCTCTAGCACTTATCCTAAAAAGAAAACCTAAAAGTCAAATTAGAACGTAATTTCTCCTACTAACAAAGTCCATCAGTTTTGTGACTTTAAAAAAAATACAAAAAGAAAAGAAAATCAGTTGCATGAAGAGAGGTCGTCTGTCTGCATCATCTTCTTCCAAGGCCTTTTTTTCTCGTCCTCAAGCTCTTTTCTCCTTCTGTGAAACTTTTTTTTCAAGAAGGCGCTGAGAACATGGTGTTTATCAGTACATAGTACATAACTAGATGATACATACCTAGCAAAATAGCCATCTAGTATTTTAATACACACATTCAGATAAATTGATACATAGTTTTTAAAACATGATGCTCACAATTATATGCTACATGACCAAGTGATACACACCTAGTAAAATAATCATCCAACGTCCCAATATATATCTCAGGATAAATTGATACATAGTTTTTAGAATATCGTATTCATCGGTGTATAGGACCGGCCCAACCCTTAGGCGACTGAGGCAGTCGTCTAAGGCCCTGGCCCAAAGAAGGCCCACCATAGTAAAAGCCTCAAAGACAAAACAAAAAGAAAAAAAAGCCTCTCTTAGTAAGTTTACCTTAGGCTGGCCCACTGCAAGAAAGACCTCAAAGACAAAACAGAAAGAAAAAAGGCCTCACTTAGTGAGTTCGCCTTAGGCCCCTAATGCATTGGGCCGCTCCTGCTAGTGCACAATACATAGTGAGGTGATACACACTCGTTGGCTTTTAGATACATACTATAATCTTCTTAAATACACATCCAACAATGACCAAATATATACCTCTACGTAAATTAATATATAGTTTTCAGAATATAGTATTAATTAATACATAATGCATAGCCAGGTTATACACACTTAGTAAAATAATCATTCAGCATCCCAATACACAACTCCAAATAAATTGATGCATAGTTTTCAAAATATAGTGTTCACCAGTACATACTACGTGGCCAAATAATATATACTTAGCAAAATAATTATCCAGCATCCCAATACACATCTTTAGGTAAATTGATATATAGTTTTAGAATATATTATTCACCAATACACAATACATGATCAAATAATACACGCCCGTCCGCCTGCATCCTTTCTTCTTCCTCGTCAAGCCTGTATCCATGAGGTCTTCCCTCCTCAAGCCCCTTTCTCTCTCTAATTTTTTTTTTCTTTTCTAGGATCAAAGAATCTTACAGTATGTATCAAAAAGCGTCCACAAACGTGAAACGCAAAAGGGAAGAAAGAAGCAATATGTAAAAGGAGAAGGCTCGGGTTTCTCGGCCTCGTATCCTACACCTCACATTCATAAGTAAGAAACTTAAGCTATACCTTGCTTTCAATGATAATGCTATCGGAATGGTACTAGCACAGGATGTTCAAAATGATCAAGAAAAGCCAATCTACTATGCTAGGAGAATTCTTAAAGAAGCTGAAGCTAGATATATTGAAGTAGAGAAACATTGTTTGGAACTTATATTTTTATATGCGGCCCAACACTTAAGATGGACGCAAGAAGAAACATGGTAAAATAGAAAACCGCCCACTACGATGTTCTTCGCTCTTCAGCAGAATGAGTTGAGACCATCTAACCGGTTAAACCTTTGTCTGTTCTGCACGTATCTCACCTGACTTTGGTGACATGTTGTGCTCCTGTAATTTGCATGCCTTGACAGGAAGAATGTGCCTACAATCATAGGATGAGTGTTTTCCTAACCTAAACACATACATATATATATATATATATATATAAACATGCAATAGTTCTGCCTGAACACTCTGTCGAACTAAACACATGCGACACCTTCGAATGCCCTCAAGCAACCCGATCCTTCGAGTCAACTGTAATGCTCATGGGCATCTCGTGCCATAACATACACTCTTTCCAATAGTGCTCTACAACTCGGCATCTCTATGCAACTCTATAGCTTTGCCCCTCAAGCCAAGTACTACTCATCCAAGATATCTAGAATTTCATAAAAGTACTTCCGTGCCCAAATGTAACCATTATGTCAGCAATCTGCAAGCCACCATACTACCCATTAGGAATATACATATCAAAACCACACGATACAACCATGCAACTCCATCGCTATGCATGGGGCTCATACAATCCAATCTTAGTATGTTGGAAATATATAATAGATCATTGTAATATAAAAATAGTAAATTCATAGTTTACTATAATTATTAATCACTCCGGATCAAACCTCACGTGATTAAAC
>JAOXJJ010000748.1:134361-147813 GCA_025769935.1 Phoenix roebelenii
GTTGAAGATATAACACGAACGGTTATTTTAAAGTGACTGTTAAAGATATAATTTTCCAATCAAAAGTTTGGCAATCTGTGCGAATCATGGATGGTTACGAATAAAGTCGGAAATTGCGGCAACTTAAATTAATTGATTGGCAAGAGATGAGCCGTTTGATGCCAATAGATGCAATAGAAGATGGGTTATTCTGAAATAGGAAATGCACCGATTGGAAAGAGGCATCATGTCTCTATAAATAGAGAGCCTTGGCCAGATTTGACTATGTAATATTTTATTTTCCCCACTTCCAGTAATTCTGTCAAAAGACCTTTATTTCCTTTAGTTTCTAAAACAGTTTCAGGAGAGTTTTTGGAATCTCTTCAGAATTGCTATCTGCAGAATTCCCTAAGGCTTTGTCATATCCTGGGGGTGATTTGCTAGGAACCTATTAGCAAACTCCTTGAGTGGGGGCAAATATCACCTTAAGAAAGCAATTTTACGCGCCTCAAAGCCTTGAATTGTTCTACAATTTCTTTTATTTTCTTGTTTCCTCCCACTTTCCTCAACAAGTGTCGCTCAGTTGAACCACCAAGCCGGCATGCCTTGTAGCCCTTCGAAGCTACGATAGATCGTGCACATCTAAGCCCTCCAGGATTTCGCTATCCAAGCCCCCCACAAGCTCTTGTACCATGATTCTAGTCTTGCATCCTCGACATACCTTCCTATCATGGTTGTACCACTTGACAATGTTCACACATTACTGTGCACTACCATAGTCCTAGATGTCCATGGCCATACCATCTAATACTCTATATCCATAGCCTACTCGTACACCATTGTACACTACGACAACATTGGCATCCAAATTTACCCATAAGTAAATATATTTGACTAGCTAATCCTTGCATCCAGTTGTCCTCTCCTCAGTATGACCAACTTGACCATCCTTGATCCTTGGCCTAGCTCTAAGGTACATAATTTGATTGATAATTCATAAGCTGCACTTGTACTCCATAGCCGATCGGCTCTTATCGATCCCCGCGAGAAATCACTCTACAATGCTCATGCGACTTGCCTATTAGGATAGGCCAAGCCCTTGCCTAACTACCATTGCCTATTCACTCGATCATGGTGATACGATTGAAATTGAAGAAAATTTTCCATCAACTTTCTTAACTCGAATCTCATAAAAAAATTAGAACAAATAAAAAAAAATAACGAAAGTAGGATTTACATCCTCTTTTTTTATTGATAATCAAAATCTATGATATATACACATTTATAAAGGTGAGGCCTACTCGTACACAATTCGGATTGGATTCCTCTTTCTAGTTCTAATAGAACTCTCTTTCCTAAAATAGACATGACTAGTAAAAATAAAGTAAAAAAAAGATAAAATTATATAGGGATAGATCTTGACTTCTACATTAATTTTGTGTTTTATTTCTCTACTGAATTCTTCACATATTAAGAGATACGTTCGATCAAAATTTTTCCGAAAAGAAAACTTTCGATTTGACATGTTTTGAGGTCCAAATGGTGAAATTTTTGCATATTTCAACCATCTAAAGGATTTGTGCAACATTGTACATTTTGAAAAATTATTCGATTTGAAAACAAAAATATCTCAATCAGACATCATATGACTAAATTATGACCTCCTAAAGTTTGGCACATAGCTCGGCTTTTCGATATGACGGATCTCACTTATGGACCCTATCTAGCCCTACTTGTAGTGGCCAAATGATCCATACTGAGTCCTACTAGTAGTAGCAGCCAAAATTGTCCACATCGAATCCTACCCATAGCGGCCAAAATGATTAATACATAATTTTACCTGAAGTAATCACAATAGTTCATATCGAATCTGATGATCCTCCTGAATCACATAGAGATGAAGAATGCATAAGACAACCTGGACAATTTCCTGAGAACTAGCTTCTTAAAGATTCCATCCATATAACGTGATTAGCTCGTCCGGCCAGCATTGCTCCGAACATCTCCATATGAGGCCATCCAAGCAAGGCACCATCTTGCATTGCAATTGTGCCACAACAGGTTTTTGTCCTACGGGCCTAGGGGAGTCGAGAACGTAATCGAAGCCTCGCACCCTTAAACCAAAAGGAATCCTTGAGTATCCATATATATTTTGGCGGTCGACTGCCTTGTCAAATATTATACCCCGACATCCACCCAATCTTGATCCCTCAGCAGCACCGTGGTGAGCCTGCGACAAAGTCTGTGGCATAGAGAACCAAGCAAGCAAATTCCCAAGTATCTGGACTAAGCGAAAATCTAGTATTGAAATTAACGTTCTCCATCTTCATTATATTATTTTTAACACACCTTCAATGCATCTCAGAGTTCCAATTTATCCCACTAAGACGGTATATATAAAGGAACACTAATTATTTACCCCCTCACAAAATATTATTATTGTGCAAATATATATGTTAATAACCGACGCATTATCTGATCATCGCACCTATTATTGTCATCTTATATTAACGCAACCAAGAGGAATCTAACCATCTCCCATCAACCTCAACCTCTCCCTTCTTCTCCGGCCTTCACGTCTTCTCCGGAGATCTCCTCCAACGACCTCCCCTTGGTCTCCGTCACCAAAAACGTGCAGAAGAACCCTAACATATTTGTAAAAGCTAGCACGATGAGCGCACCCCTTATCTGGCTTGGCTTCTCGTCCAATGTGAAGCTCTGCACGCCGAACGCCGCGACGATCGCCCCGGCCTTCCCCGCCGCCGCGCTCAGCGCATGGCACGTCGACCGCACCCTAGTCGGGAAGAGCTCCGCCGGCAGCACAAACGTGGTGCTGTTCGGCCCAAAATTAGCGAAGAAAAACGTGGCGCCGTAGAGTGCACCAAACAGCGTGTGGTTCTTGTCCTTGAGGTAGTCATACTTGATCCCCATTATCAACATGAGCAGAGACATCATGAAGAATCCGACGAGCTGAATCAGATACCTTCCCATCTTCTCGATCAACAGCACCGTGACCCAGTAGCCGGGGAAGGTCCCGCACAGCGCGACTATGAACATGGCTTTCGACGTCTGGTACACTTCCCTGAGCGCATTCACGTTCTCCGCCTTGCTTGTGAGGTGCATCACCGGAAAAATGTCCTTCTGGGTGAGGTTCTGGCTGTAGAATGCGATGTCGAGCAGGAACCAGGTGCTCATCGTGCCGATGAGGTGCAGCCCGTGCCGTCTAAAGAACTCCCCCGACAGTAACCGGTAGTCGTTGGCAGATTTAAATTGGGCTACCTTTTCTTGATCAGCCTGTATCTCGATCTCGAGGACTTTCTCCATGTCGAGCGCCGCCTGCTTCGCGTTCCCGGCGATAAGTGCGGTGTACCGGGCGGTCTCGGGCATCTTCATGCGCCAGTAGTAGGTGATGATCGCCGGGAGCGCGCCGAGCATGAGCACGATGCGCCACAGGAAGTCGGCCTGCGGCTGGGTGGAGTGGACGTGATCGGCGGAGAACGGTGGGGCCGGAAAGAAGTAGAGGAAGATGGCCGAGAGGGTCATGGAGACAAGGCCGGCGAAGATGATGCCGACGCCCTGCATGGCGAAGACAGCGGCGATGAAGGCACCGCGGGTTCTCTTGTTGGCGTACTCAGACATGATGGTGGCCGAGAGCGGGTAGTCGCCGCCGATGCCGAAGCCAAGCCAAAAGCGGAAGAAGCAGAGGGTGGCCATGACGGACTTTGGGGAGGAGCCGAAGGAGAGGCCGGAGCCGATGGCGCAGATGACCATGAGGACGAGGGTGACGCCGTAGACACGCTTGCGGCCTAGGCGGTCGCCGAGCCAGCCGAAGAAGAGCTGGCCCGTGAGGGTGCCGATGAGGGCGACACCGACGACGAAATTGTTGACGTCGCGGGGGAGCTTTCCCGGCTTCATCTTGCCATCGTAGTAGTAGAGGCGGCCGAGGAGCTTCGATATGGTGCTGATGCAGAAGAGGTCATAGGCATCGGTGAAGAAGCCCATGCCGGCGATCACGATGGCCGTAACATGGTACCATTGGGTGCGCGCCTTGTCGAGCGCGTCGAGCACGGCGAGGTTCGGCGACGATGACATTTTTGCTAGCTTGTCAGCTTTCAAGATAGCCAACCTTGCGGGTGTCTCACAAAGAGAGGCATGCGGGATTTTTATAGCTGATTCTGGAGGGATCAAGAGCTAAGCTAAGAATGAGGGCGTTCGTAACAAAGAGCTAAGCTAATAAACCGAGGAGGCTGAGGGTATTTAGGGAGCATATTCTCCATGGTCCGTTTCACATAGAGTTCGTCGGAGGGATATCTTTTCTAGCATCGAGGTCTTGTTTTTATCTGGTTTTTTTTCCTTTGATGGCTTTGCTTTTGTCTGAGTTTTGGAAGGGAGGGAGAGATTGGGTGCGCCTTCGATTAGATGTAAGCTGTCGTTTGGTTAAATGATGGGGTTGTTTCTTTTTCTTTCTTGTTCCCTTCCTACCCTGAAACAAATAATCCCATAAGAGTGTATGAACAAATTTTCCTAAATCGTCTTCTCTTGTCAAGAACAAATTAGTGTGTCCCAAGTGTGACAGTGTAATAGTCCTTAAATCGTCTTCTCTTGTCAAGATATGCAGAAATTGATCCTCTACAATATTCCAAGCTCCGGAAATTTACTAATTAATACTCATGCACAATAAATTATGATAGAGCAAAAAAACTTTAGCAATATATACGTATTTTTCTCATTTAAATCCAACAACCTTGTGAATTAGATAAGGTCCAAAGGAACTTAAACTAATAGACTCGTGCCACGTTCCTAAGTTATCATAATTCCTGCAACAAGAACTATGGAGGATTTGCAGGCAGCAAAATTAAGAGGATTGGATTCAATACGACTGCTCGATCATTTTTAAACTCACTCAACTTGTCTTCGAAAAGATTGAAGTTAAGATCAGCAGAAAAACTTCAATTTTTGATAAGGACTAGGAAAATTTCATATCAATAAAAGTATAAGCTGTGAGGCATATAACAATCACAAACCATTGAAACAGGAAAGTACATTTTTTAACCTAAAATAGATGTGAGGTTGTTCCTTCCGGGTGGTTTGTGACTTGTGATGGATGTTAAATTAACCAAAAACAGCAGCTGAAATAGAATAAAGCCAATGGATACATCCCTTTCTTTCTTGTTGCCAGGATTCTTTCCTTCTTCCTTGGCCTCAGAAGAAAAGGTTCCAGAAAGGAGGGAAGAATATGATGAGGACTCACACCCTCGTTTTACTTTTGGCCATCATTGGTTGCGTTCTGAAAGGTACGTTAGGCCACAAGAATCACGTCGTTGGGAGTAGCTTGGGGTGGACTGTTCCCCCTAACAAGACCTTCTACCAGGATTGGGCTCAGAAAAAGCTTTTTGCTGTGGGAGAGAGACTTGGTGAGTATTTGACCCAAAGGCCACCTTGTTGAATTTGATAATTGATTTATAACATCTATCATAGCCAATCGATAAATTTCTCCTGTGCAAATCAGAAATTTATGCAATTTATAAAGATTTCTGCAAAAAGAAAAACCTTCTAATTCTCAATTTCATTTGATAAAAAAATATTTTTTCATCTTTGCATGCAAGAATATTGCTTTCGTTTTGCACTTTAGTACCGAATAATTATACTTGTGTCTTTGTGTTTATGTATGCATGTGGGAGCTTTGAACCATCTTCTTCTCTATGGGGATAATATCCATCGAAGTCCAAAAGAGTTCATTCCAGTAATAAATAAATAAAAATAAAAATCAATGTGTAATAATTTAGGACCTCATCCAAAATGGCCTGTTAGTGGCGAATAACTGATGTAGAATTAAACACACGTCTGCATGGGTCTTCACATACTCCTACCATTTAAGCCCTGACGTCCTCGCCAGGCTAAAAGTTTACATCCATTAAAATCTAATCATAAGCACCACGATCAATCCATGGTCAACCCTAATGAATTTATATTGTAGTATCCCCTAATCCACATAGATTATGAGCTAGCTCCGTTCTGATACCATTTGTTAATGATTTAAAATCTCACCCAAAATGGCTATCCGGAAAGTATTATTTTGGTTCTTTAATCTTATATAAGAGCTCAAAATCTACCTAGTGAATAACCGATGTAGGATTAAATACACGTCCGCATGGATTCTCACACATTATTTTTTAAAAAAAATCTATTTTTTTTTTTGTGAATTATTGATCAGGTAAAATGATTCGAATCTTGGTGGACTAAATCTGAATCCAAAATTTGTGATATGTGCTGCAGTGTTTCCTTACAAGGTGGGGGTGCATAACGTGATAGAGGTACCAAAGGAGGACTTCGAAAACTGCACGCAATTCAAAGTCATCGAAAGGCACCACAATGGACCACTGATCCTAGAGTTGACGAAGCCTGGTCCTCACTATTACTACTGTGGGGTTGGGCTGCACTGTGAGCTTGGGCAAAAGCTCGCTATCAATGTCTCTGCCGAAGCTCCTGCGGTCGTAAGTATTTTCACCCACAGCCCTGCTCAAGCTCCAAGCCAATCATCTGCTAATATCGTTCCCTTGGCTGCTCCACTTGCGGCTCTCCTCATGTACGTGTTGCATTATCTCTTCATGTGAGATGAAAGGTGGCCATGCCCAATATTGCCATTGGAGAAGATTGATGGGGGAGAATACATTGTTTAACTTTGCAATAAGATATGTAAAAGGGACTTCATCTACTTGTTTATTGGTAAACATAAGTATCATGTGATTGAAAGGAAACACAGAAGCTGCTCCATTTAATTTGTAGCCATTAGGATGCAGGTCATTGAACAAATTTGCGATGAGTTATGTTTTTAGAATTATAGATATTTTTACGAAAAAAAAAGAAGACGAGCTCTGGGGTGGTGAATTGCTTGCTTAGCTCGATGATTAGCAACTTGCCTCCTGCTGATTTGAGATTTGTAAATGGAGAGGAGAGATTTCCCCCCTCACCAAAACACCCTAGCTCCCTGTGTATTTCGATCTCGATTTAAAGTATATAGGTTGCACCACATGTAACCATGGACTTGCACATTATTGACTAGTTTGATGAATCTTATTTGCTTCGGATGCTTGTTGAATCAATCTCTGCAAGAAACTTTTCTCACTGTATGGATTTATCAAAAATATTTGATAGACATCATGCAGATGGCAGCATGAAAACTGAAAACAAAGGAGGTTCAAGCCGCACCAACTAGTAATTAACAATCAAAGGTATTTCCTCTCTATAGTCTATGAAATTATTACCCATTTCCTTGCTTCTTAAGAATTGTCATCTATGTCTACTAATGTATTCTGCTTTAATAAAATGTGATACCACTTGTCGCTCAGTGATTACACAATCAAGTTATTTTTCCAAAAGATATTGAGCCTTCAAGCGTTCATTGAGATAAAAGTATAAAAGAAAATATGGAAAAGAAATAAGATATAAAAAAAGTAAGCTTCAAAGAGAAGCTTTTGCAACACCAAGCAACAAGAAGGAAGAACTATAAAAATAATACAAAAAAAAATCCACATGAACTCAACATAGGGAATAGTATGCTCTGTATGCCTTCCAATCATTGGTCTAGGCCAATCATAAAGAAGAAAAATAGCACTTTAAATGAGCTCTAAGCCTTAAACTCTAAATCCTAAACCACAAATCACTTGTAGCTGATGCTGACTATATAATCCCACCCTAGAATCCATCTGTCATACAATCAAGTTGCCAAAATGTGCGAACTACGATTTGCTCTCACTCAAAAATATCATCTCGAAGTCACCAAGTTCTGAAATAATAGATTAAAATCTATAGCAAAACCTCCATGTTGCAAGCATGTTTGGATTCTCAATGTGTGATCTACTTCATAACAATGCTTAATAAAAATAAATGTGAAAGAAGCGTTTAAGAGAAACTTTCAGTGCATCTTGTCCCTAAACATTACAATAATTTATTTTAATAAAAAAATATTACGTACCAAAAAAATAAAAATAATTTATTATACTTTTATAAAATAGATTGTTTTGAATTAGGGAAGGGACTCCCATCCTGTAGGTCCTAATTAATCCAGAACTGTACATGAAAAATTCTTGTTGAGATCAAAATCTTGAGAGATGACACCTTTAAAGCTAATAAATTTGCATATGCTTCTAGGGATACGATACCCCTAAATTCACCTTTATACGAATCAACAATATCATGCAACAAATGAATCAAGAATACGTGGTCGTGCATGTGGAGGAGGCACTCATTTGCTCGTCTGGGAGGTTCTTTGTCAGCCAACAAGCAGTGGGGGATTGGGTATACATTCCCTCATTACTAGAAGGGAGGCAATGGCTACCAGACATGTGACCAGATATCTTTTAGAGCCAGATGGACTATAAAGCAGATTGATGAGAGGTAAGTATGGAGGGCAGGTTAAGGGAGATGTTTTCAGACCTAGGTAGCAGTGCTCTTACATCTGGCAAGAGATATGTGCACGAGCCTCACTAGTGCACCCCCGGATTTGTTGGGCAGTGGGGGATGGCCGCTGCATTGATGCTGTAGAGGACATATGGCTGACAGGACTACTTTTATCTAGATGGCCAACATTTTTCGACCCAGTTGTGCTGGATGGGACTAGAGTGAGTGATCTCCTCACCTTAGGGGAGAGAAGATGGGATGAGGACCGAGTTCACAAGCTTTTCGGTAATGCTTTGGCTAAGAGGGTATTGGCTACCCCCTACCACATATGGGGATGGTTGATAGGAGGGTATGGAGTTTAACAGGATGGGCGAGAGCCACAGCTAGTGATCTCCAGGCTATAGTGGACTTGGGGTCAACCTGCCGGCTGGAGGGGCGGTGGATTTGGAGGCTACAGGTACATCCGCGAGTGACCCTCTTCTTATGGAAGGTGGAGTGGGGCATTCTACCAATCAAGGGGACTCTGGCTATGAGAGGGGTTCGAATTTCTGATAATTGTGAGGGGTGCTCAGAGGAGGAGAAGACTATTAGTCATGTCTTGTTTACATACCTGCGGGCGCTTCAGGTATGGGGTTTGGCTTCTCCTCACCGGTGGACTTTCACTTCCCCAGACGCATTTCTGAGCCAGTTGAGAGACTTAGGAAGGAGACCAGGCGGAGCAGATAGGGGGACTGTATGGGCTTATATGGCATCTCACATCTGGTTGGATAAGAATGCGAGGATATTCGAGGACAGAAAATTTTATCCGAGATCAATGATGGACAAAGCATTTGCACATGTAGCTAAGCTGGCGAGCACTGCGGTAGAGTTTCCACCTGGAGAGGATAGGGACATCTGGGCCCCCCCTTTGGCTCTTGTAATGCTCAGACATACTATGGTACCATGGTATCCTGAGAGCCCCCATCCTTTGGTTTTCTCAAAATGAACTTTGACGATAGTATTTCAGAGGGCGGTAATACATGTGGTGTGGGCTTCGTGATCAGAGACCAGGAGCTCAAGTTAATTACGGCAGGGGGACGACGCATATTCGATGAGTCCATCTTAGTGGCAAAGTTGAGCGTGGTATCAGAGGGTCTTGTATATGCTAGTGTACACTTGACGGGCCAGCGGATATTTTTGGAGGGTGATTCTTCCACAGTGATTGAGTGGATTAGGTGCAGACGTGCCAGGCCAGATCTACACCCACTAGTTAGGGATGTCTGCCATCTTCTGACAATCTTGATTTTTTTTGGGTCGCACATATTTTTCGGAAGGCAAACAGTGCGGTGGACTGGGTCACCTCCTCCGCAGCTCATCACTTCGGGGTCTTTATATGGGATGGCACTGGCTCCATCCCGTAGGGCCTCGATCGTGTTTTGTATTAGGATTCTTTATGGCGCATTTACATCTATGTATAAGTGAGACATCGGTTTACCGAAGAAGAAGAGGGAGAAGAAGAAGAAAAAAAGAAAGAAGGAAAGAAAGAAAGAAGGAAGAGGCTACTTTGGGATGGTCCAGATGATCTTATTCCGATGGATCCGTTGTTTTGTTCTCCGCTTTCCTTGTTCCGACATTCGCTTGCTTTTCTATCGCTGTCTGCGCCGGTCCTACTCGTTTGCCTCTCTTTTCTCGCCGGAGCTCTTCCTCTTCGGACCCTTGAGAGTGCGAAGAAGATGAGATGGGCAATGGAGGCGGAGGAGATGGAGGTGGTGCTGGAGAGGATCTGGGACCTCCACGACAAGATCAGCGACGCAATCCACGCCATCTCGAGGGCCCATTTCCTCAAATCCATCCGAACCCTCGCCAAATCCTCGCAGGATAAGGTCTACCCGGAGGCGGAGGTCCCTCGAGGTGGCGGCGAAGGAGGAGGGGGAGACGGTGAACGCGGCGGATGCTTCGTGTTCGTGAAGGGTTTCAGGGCGGAGAACGACGAGGCAGCGATAGCGGAGGCGAAGGGCCTCAACGCCATCAGGACCGCTCTGGAGAACCTCGAGGACCGGCTTGAGTACTTCCACGTGAGTTCATCTCATCCTTTATTTTCATCCCTATCCTTTCAACAAAATCTCCCTTTTTTTTCGCCTTTCAATTTGTGTTCCACGGCTTCATCCTTCTGTCCTTTGAATTGTTATGATTGCTTTCTTTTGGTGCTTCATTAATTCTTTATTCGATCGCTCAAAGCTCAACTGCTCAAGCCTATCGCTGTCTCTGTTATTCTTGTTCTTTAGGTTAACATAGTATGTTTAGACCTCCAAAATGTTGGATTTTGATTAGATCATAATAGTTGTGCTGTTGAGATGATTAATTAAATGGAATACTAGAAATTCTTGCAGGATAAATGACAAATTTTCTTTTTTTCTCTCCTGAATATATTGGTCGTATCCTTCAATCATTCACTATGCTTGCATACCATCTTCGAATTTATCTGAATTAGTGACACGCAGGACTAAGCATTCCCGTTGGTATAATGTGCAATACATGTTTCTCAATCTACTCCCTTTTTTTTTGATGGAAGGGGAGGCTAAAAGCCACCCAGTTTATTGAAGGGAATGAAACTGATGGTACGAGAGAAATAGAAGTGGCTGAAAGTTCAGCTTATTACAATGAAGGAGAAAAAAAAATACAAGGTTAAAACGAGAATATCCAGAATATGGAGCTCAACTACTATGGCCCAATATTATGATGTTAACAATGTTTCTGGCCTAGCACATTCGGAGCATTTTTAAAGCTCTTATTTTTTGAATGCACCATTTGATGTCGCCTATCTATTTGTTAATCAAAGGATACAAAAAGAAAAATGTTAGGGAGCTTTTGGCATTTTTAGCTAAACTTCATATTAAACCATTGATGAAACATTTTGAGGAAATCTGGATTTGGCCAGGTGACATTTTTATCTTAAAGGAGCCTGTCACATGTCTTAGTAAGATATTAAGCCAAATTTGTTGAAGGAGGTTTGACTGAGTGACAAAACAGGTTCTAGAGTCCTTGGTTGGTGGAAGAAATTTAAATGGAAGTGGGATTACAAATGCCTATGGTCTTGATCGAAATGACAGCCTGATGGCCTGGGCTTTTATTGGTTGAGGTACTTATACAATATTGTGGCTAGGGCTAATAGAGAAGCTGATCAGGCAGGACAGGAAAATGGACAAAACATAAATGCTTCTCGTGGATCTGGACCCTCATATATAATGCATAAGAGATTATAGTCATAGATAAGCATGTTGTTTGATAATTTGCTGAATAACAATGGTGATTATGATGATGTATCTTCTTAGTTTGTTTGCTTTACTTTGTCTATCTATTTGTAACAAATTGACTTAAAGGAAGGTTTGCAGATCAGCTTTATCCCATTTGGTTGAAAAGATTGCACTTACAAAGTAGATTATAATCACACAACAGTTTTTGTCTCTTTAACTGATTTTTCTTTCTTAAATGACTAAATCATATATTCTCTATTTTCTCTGTCTGTGTGTCTGTCTATCTGAATTAGATTCTCTGGTTGTGTGTCTGTCTTTCTGAATTTAGATGCTCTCTTTCTATTTTGCCCTCCACTATTCTTTTGTACATGGAAAATTATGAGAGGTGCACAGGCTACTCCAGTACAAAATAAATAAAATCATGTTACAAGACGTGCTGTTTTTATTGTTTCTTCTTGCAATATACCCAATAGTATGTTTCCTTGTCCAAAAAATGATTTTCTTCTGAAGTATTCTGAATTTCTGGAAAACAAAAAGGAGAGATCAGGTTCGCATGAAGTCTGATTAAAGTTGGAGAACTGTAAATTCAGTTAATAATGACTAGGTTGCAAACTGTCTACTTGTTCGGAAGATATTTTTTACTTTCATCATATGTTTTAAACACTTCTCATGAGGCCAAAGTATGAGGAACTTGTGTAATTTTATGTGCTATGCACTAGTAATCTTGCCTGTGTTCTGGTGTAATTTTGATGAAATTTTCATGCTTCACATCACATCTATGAAGGTGGATACAAAAGATATCTATATTTTAAAAGTAATTATAGCCTGCAGTTATCTTACATTCATGGTTTAACCTTTTCTTTTTCCCTCATTTTAAAAGCCTATAGTTTTGAAAGTAATGTGATATCTGGATATAGTTTTTGCTGTTAGAGGCATCTGTGAATTAATGTATATCATTGCTCCACAGACTGTACAATCTCAACAGCAAGCAGAAAGAGATGCTGCTTTAGCACGATTGGAGCAAAGTCGAATTATGCTAGCAATGAGACTGGCTGATTATCATGGTAAGAAATACAAAGTCATTGAGGATGCTATGGCTTTTGTTGGCAGTGTACATGACACATACCATTTCATTGTACCTGAAAACCTCTTCAATATGGCAAGGCGTCAACTTGGTGAGAATTTGGAAAACTGTGAGGGGAAAAGATCGAATGCCCTCATGCATATGTTGATATCTGTTTTCGAATTGGCCAAAAAAACTGTCAAAATAGAGAATATTGGTAGTATATTAGGGAATGCTGCTCTCTTTGCCATCAGCATGCTTTCTTTACTGCAGCTGCATCAGGTGGCTTGTGACAGTGAAACTCCACATGTTTAAGTTACTGCTACTTACAGGAAGAGCAATCAAAAGAATACTTCCTGGCTGGATTGTTCTCAGGGTAATCAGATGAAGCCTTTCAATGTAATGTCAGCTAGAGGCTAAGGGGAAGAAGTTGATGTCTTGGAATGAGGTTTGTAGATGCTAACTGAAATTGTTGGACGATAAGTAAAGCTGTTCTTTGAGTTGTGAGTGGAAGCATGTTACAGCTGTTGTACCACGATATCAGCCAATGTTTTTTTCTGCCCCTTTTCTTTTGGGGGGCTCTGATAATGATTTGTTTTTTTTGCTTTCAAGTAGCATGAATATTACTTTATTGTTCTCAGTATGATTACCACATGTTCATAGTAAAAACTAAGGGTTGGATATGCCAAATATATGAATTCTTGAACAATACATAAGCCAAAAAATTTGACACGTGTTCCGATAAAAGGAGTTTGGATAAAATCCCAATAAAAACTC
>JAOXJJ010000748.1:155903-174474 GCA_025769935.1 Phoenix roebelenii
TTTCCTGATGTGTCACGTACCTGGATTCATATTGTGTTTGCTGACGACAGCCGCTCGTTGGCCAAAACTGTAGCTGCGCTCTCTAAATAATTTGCTCTGTGAAAAATAAGCATAAGAAAACCATGTTAATAATTGAACATGCCGATATACTTACACATGCTGGTAATTACTAAATCATAATTACCTCTTCAAGACATAGGGCCGCTTTTTTCGGATCATGCTCCATCTTGTAAATCACATTACGCAAAGCATCCGGAAGTGTTTCATCCATATCAATTCCATCTATGCTGTACTGAAACCGGGGGTTTAGATAGTATGCTGCACATATACGAGACTATCTTAGTATAATTATATAATTACATCCATCACTATAATTGTCACTATAATTATATCTTAGCTTACCTGCTAGATGCAATTCCGTACCCATTTGCGCTCCCCACCGTTGCTCAATGATATTGATGTACGACCGGCCATGTGCTGGATCTGCTTTCATAATCTGATCCTTTGTCTTGACCATCATGTGATACAAAAACTCCATCTGGAGGTAGATCTCGCTATCTACGGTCCGCAACACTTCATATAATGCTTTGATAGCCTTGACTATTGTAGTAGCCCGCTGCCAGAATGGCTGTCTCGTCACCAAGTCTTCTATCTTGCTTCCTTCAGTGCTGGCATAAGAATATCTACTATCATACCACTTGGAACTGGCAAACATCTGACGTTGGGCTCCTCTCTTCTCGAGTATGCTATCAAGTGCGATGAAGTTAGTAGCAAACCGTGTGACTTCTGGTCTCAGAATCTCTTCTCCTGCATACTTTCTCATCAGTGAAAGGATCCAGTTATGGTTATAAATATACCTGGTAATGCGTTGGACTGTCTTCACCGTTTGTTGCACCCTACGGATCTTTATAATATCCATCAACATGAGATCGATACAATGTGCAGCACATGGGATCCAGAAAATATGTAGTCGCCGCTCCATCAAGACCTACCCAACAGCCTTATATTGCAGCCCATTATCAGTGACGAGCTGCACGACATTCTCCTCTCCTACCAGATCAAGCACATCCTTCATAGGTTTCAGCATGTACGCGGTGTTGTGCACATAAGCCGAAGCATCAACCGACTTATGGAAGGTCTTAGCATCACAGTATGTCAGGAAGTTGATGATACTCCGCCTAGTCGGACCGGTCCAACCATCGCACATGATGGTTAGTCCATATATGGGCTACTTGCTCTTGTAGAAGTCAATCCAATTCTCCAGCTTCTCCTTATTGTTGTCAAGAAGCTCACCGTATATGTCCTTCGGGTCTGGAGGAACTACACCGAGACTGGCAGCTTGTATGGCGGCAATGGCAGACCTGTAGTATGTATTGTCTACCATATTCGCTGGGATGTGGCTGAAGTGAAATCAGGATCCAATAGCTCACCACATAGTTTTCTTCTTATCCTTCATCCACATTGTGTCTACCCTCTGCTGCCTTGAATCTCTGCTAGGAAGAGCATGCGGATCTACATCATGAATTGTCGCTTCTTGTGGAATTCCTCTAGATGACTTCTTTCGGCTACCAAAACTACCCAGCATAGATGCAATCCGGCCACGTTCTTTGCCGACGCCCTCCCTGACTGAAGTTGTCCTCAAGAACTCTGAATCTTGTCTAGTGCTCCCAGAACCGCCGCCCGACTTGTATGCAAAGGGCCCAAATCGAGCCCAATGCCTGGCCACCTCCTTCTGCTGCCACTGATCATCTAGGCTTGCATGCATGGCCGCCTGAATAACTGCCTCCTCCTCATCTAGATCCTCAACCTCCTCTGGCTTCCTAGAGTGATAAGAAGGTGGCTCTGCCGCTCGGCGATCGACTTCCGCCCTCTTCTTGGAAGCCATCTCCTTCGATTCTTTGACCTCAGCGAGATTCTGCCTCATCAGCACACGAATCTCGCTAGGACAATTCAGGCACGTAACAACCTCAACGGAATTTCCTGCTAAGTGTTGCTTCAACCTGGTTACCCCTCCTTCCTTGAAAACCTTGTCGTAAAACTTGCATTGAAACTGGTGTCGTTGCCCCTCACTTCCAAGTCTTCGCCCATAAGACCAGCCAATATCACGTTTTGTAGGGTTCGTTTTTCTTGATGGCTCCATTTCTATCATAAATGTACAACTTATCAAAAAATTTAGCTAATAAAGTAAATTTTCACATTATCTTATTTTTTAAGTAATTTATAAACTATTTTTTTAAGTTACTTATTAACAAAATTAATGAAATAACATAGAAAAAAAACCGCACCTTAAATAGTCTCCACTGGATTTTTTGGGCAGGACCTCCTCCTCAATTTGTGGGCTAATCTCTCAAATCTTTCCGTCTCTGATTACTCTTCAGAGGCTCACTGAATTTGAGTTACTCTGGACAAGCCAATCTCTCTGAAACACTTCTGAATTTTAGTTACCCTAGATAGAGCCTCTCGTTCGGTTTTTATAACCGAACGAGTGAGGAAGAAGGCGAGGTGCAGACAGGGCGACAGGCCTCTCAGCCGAGAGGCCTGTTCGGTTTTTGTGTTGTCAAATCAAAAAAAGAAGTGGCCGAAAAAAAAAAACAAAAAAGAAGTGGCTTCCTGGAAGATCCGGCCACTTCTTCCTTTCCGATCAAAAACGGCCATAGCTTTTTTTTTTGTTTGAAAGAAGTGGCCACGGGCCACTTCTTTGGGAAACCACGCGCGACGCATGGTTTCTGAAACCATGCGCCACGCGGTGGTTTCAAAAACCATAGCGTCTCGCGCTGTGGTTCATAAAAAAAAAAAAAATCGTACCGGTGCGCACCGGTACAAGGCCGGTACCAAGCGGTACCGGATGGTACCGATCGGTACGGGCTCCGTACCGGCCGGTTCGGCTAAAAGAACCGGAAGATACCGGTTTTCTTGTAGTTCCGGTACCGATCTAGGACCGGACCGGTTCGTACCGGCCCGTACCAGCCAGTACAGTATTCTATGGCTTTGTTTTAATTGTAATGGCAGTTTTACGACGAGACAAATGCCAAGGACCTCAAATATTACTGCTAGAGAGCCACACTGAAGCCAACGGAATTGTTTGTGAGGAGATTACCGAGGAGAACCCAATAGAAGATAAGCCAGAGGAGCTGTCTGAACCAGAGATCTCTCTCCATGCTCTAACAGGATATTTTTATCCAAATCTGTCTTGTGGTTCATTCTCACCCCAAAAGAATTCTTATTATCTGCAATTGTCAACAAGGCTACTGATTGGGACCTATTATTTGGTATCAGAGCCAGGTTAGCAATGGCAACCAACAAAGAAAGGATTGAAATTCTGGAAGCTGGGCTAGCGGCTTACAGGATGGCATGCAACGAATGGAGGTTGGTGTGGCTAACAAGCTGCACCAATTAGAGGAGACGATCAACAAGTTGTCCGAAGCTGTTTTTGCGACCAGAGGAGCATCAAGTCACGGCACTCATGAGCGAGTTGGATCATCACGTTCAAACCGTGAGGAGACTGTAGGTGGTCGGCAGATTTTCTCATCCAAAATGGCGAAACTAGAGTTCCCACGTTCCTCTGGAGATGACCCAACCGAGTGGTTCAGTCGGGTGGCGCAATTCTTCGAGTACCAGGACACAGCAGAAGACCAAAAAGTATCGTTGGCATCTTTCCACCTTGAAGGAGAGGCCAATCAATGGTGGCAGTGGATGCGACGAGCTTACCGGGAGGAAGGACGCTTGGTTACATGGAAAATTTTCGAAGAGGAGCTATGGGCTCGTTTTGGTCCTACGGAGTGTGAAGACTTTGACGAAGCCTTGTCTAGAGTTAGACAAGTCAGTTCCCTTCGGGATTACCAGAAGGAATTCGAAAGGCTAGGCAACCAAGTTCATGACTGGACATAGAAGGCCCTCGTAGGAACATTCATGGGCGGGTTAAAGCCAGAAATATCAGAAGCTATCCGAATGTTCAAATCGAAGACATTGAAAGAAGCCATCAGCTTGGCATGCATGAAAGATGAGCAGCTACTTCGGCAAAGAAGATTTGTGCGACCAGCCCTACTAGCTCGTGCCCCACTCGTGCTTCCACCACCAGCAAAGGCCACTACTTCTTCGCCTGTAAAGAGATTGACTTGGGATGAGGTGCAATGAAGACGTACACAAGGGCTTTGGTTTAATTGTAATGACAGGTTTACCGCAGGATATAAATGCTAGGGACCTCAAATATTGCTGCTAGAGAGCCACACTGAAGCCAACAGAATTGTTTGTGAGGAGATTACCGAGGAGAACCCAATAGAAGATAAGCCAGAGGAGCTGCCTGAACCAGAGATCTCTTTCTACGCTCTAACACGATATTTTCATCCAAATCTGTCTTGTGGTTCATTCTCACCCCACGAGAATTCTTATTATCCGCGATTGTCAACAAGGCTACTGATTGGGACCTATCTTGGGGTGAGAATGAACCACAAGACAGTTTTGAATGAAAATATCCTCCCTTTTCCATTGATGTCCGTAGACTATAAATAAGACAAACATCCTAACAAACCTGCAGCATATACAGCCGAAACTAAAGGTTCTTGAAGATACAAATTAGCGTAAACATGCGATAGAATAACGTAACAGAATGCTAAATAATCTCAACAGAATGCAATGGCTGCCTTATTTCTTCTACAGCTACTAGGACTCAGTCATGCAGCACGTGAACGTTAAATCTGCCCAATATCTGGAGCTTGACTAGTTCTCTCATTGGACTAACTCAACGAATCCACCCTTTGCATGTGTATGTGAACATGTCCTTATGCAAGATACTTGGGGTTCCTCTTGATTACATGTTGAGGACGTCGTGGCCTTGTATCATTACCCCCTCCTCCAAGTGGACGCTTGTCCGCAAGGTCCAAGTTTGGATACTGCTGCAGGAGCTCGTTGGTGCTCTCCTGCATGGCGTCTTCTGCAGCCAATCGGCGCCACTTGACCAAACTTTCTTCAACGAACTTAGCTCCGCGTTTCACCCATTGTGTGTCCAAGATAGCTTCAGGTTCGACCACAATTGCACCATCATCTGTGATAGGTGGAAGCTTCGAGCTGACTATTGTGTTATCGCCTATCTTCTTTCTCAGCAGCGAAACATGGAAAATAGGATGTAGTCGTGCACCCTCAGGAAGCTTGAGTTTGTAGGCCACTGCACCGATCTTCCTTTCAATTGTTTATGGCCCATAAAATTTGCTCGCAAGCTTCTGATGGGCACACTTAAAAGCATAGTGCTGCCGATAAGATTGGATTTTGAGGAAAACCATCTCACCTTCCTCAAAAGAAATTTCCTGCCAACCACGATCTGCGAATTGCTTCATTCTATTTGTCGCGGCTTCTAAATTTTCCTTGAGGTGTTTCGGCAACACATCCCAGGTCGCGAGGCTCTGATCAACTTCACCAACTGGTGAAGAACCAGTCGGATATAAGGGAATCGCAGGTGGAAGTCGCCCATATAATGCCTGGAATAACGTCATACCTGTAGTGGAATGATAAGCAGTATTGTACCATAGCTCTGCCCAGGGAAGGTAAGAACTCCATTGGTGTGGTTGTTGGTGGACAAAACAACGCAGATTTAGTTCCACGCACCTATTAACAACTTCGAACTGACCATCCGTTTGAGGATGATAGGCAGAGCTCATTTTCAATTGGGTACCTGACAACTTGAAGAACTCTTGCCAAAACTTACTGATGAAAATAGGGTCCCTATCACTGACAATGGATCTTGGCATGCCATGCAATTTTACCACGCCCTCCACAAATTTTTCTGCCACTACCTTTGTTGTAAATGGATGAGACAGAGGTAGGAAATGGGCATATTTGGTCAGGTGGTCCACCACCACCAGAATTGAGTCCCTGCCATGAGAGGATGGTAAACCTTCAATAAAATCCATTGTAATGTCGTCCCATCGCTGGCAAGGAATCGGAAGAGGCTAGAGGAGTCTTGCTGGAGAAAGATTGTCAACCTTGTTTTTCTGGCAAGTCTCACAAGATTGAACATACTCCTTAACTGTTCGGTGCATGGATGGCCAATAAATTGCTGTGCCAAACGCTTGAACATCCTTAACACACTTGAATGACCTCCCATACGAGTATCATGGAATTCCTGGAGCAATTGAGTAACTAATGGCATGTTGGGTAGCACCACTACCCGAGTTTTGTAGAAGACCAGCCCGTCTCGCCATGTGTATGGTTTTCCCGGATTATTCTGAGCCTGGTGATAGATATGCTCCATATATGGGTGGCCTTTGGAAGCCGCCTTGATATCCTCCTATAGCCCAACCTGCGGCACAGATAAAGTATTAAGTATAGGACTCCTCGGTACCCGGGATAATGTATCCACTGCAGAATTCTCATGTCCTGGGCTATACACGATCTCATAGTCGTACCCTAACAGATTGGCCATCCATTTTTGTTGTTCTGGGGTCACAATCCTTTGCTCCAATAAGTACTTAAGACTCCGTTGGTCTGTTTGGATGAAGAATTTCTTGCCGAGTAAATATGGTCTCCAAGTTTGTACCGCCTGTAGTATGGCCAACATCTCTTTGGCATAGGTGGACCAAGATAGTTTGGTAACCCCTAGGGCTCGGCTCATGAAGGCAATCGGCTGGCCTTGTTGAGTGAGTACCACACCTATTCCGTCACCAGAAGCATCTGTTTCAATTGTAAATGGTTCATTAGAATTTGGCATAATCAAAATAGGTGTTGTGGTCATGGCGTGCTTGAGCCCAAGGAAGGCCTCCTCGGCCTCATTATTCCACCCAAATTGGCCCTTCTTCAGTAGGTTGGTGAGGGGTCTTGCTAGGAGCCCATACCATTGAATTCGGAATATGGTAAAGTAGCACCGGGCTGGGGGACTACACCACTTATGGGGGTCGCTTTCGAACAAACTTCCGATAGTAACCTGTAAGGCCCAAAAACCCACATAATTCTGAAATATTATTAGGCCATGGCCAATTGACGATTACCTCATTTTTTCCTTGGTCCACCTTGACCCCTTGGTCAATCACGATATGACCAAGATACTCCAATTCTTGTTGCCCAAAAGCACATTTGCTGGCCTTAATGAAGAATTTGTGCTGCCTCACAATTTCAAAAGCTTTCTTAACATGTTCAAGATGCATGGTCCAATTGGGGCTATAAACCAATATGTCATCAAAAAAGACTAATATAAATTTGCGAAGATACAAGCAAAAAATAGAATTCATAATAGCCTGAAAAGTGGAGGAACCATTGCAAAGCCCAAAAGGCATGACCATATATTCGTAATAGCCATTGTGTGTACGGAAAGTAGTTTTGTGGGTATCTTGAGGGTTGACTCGCACCTGATGGTACCCCACCCTTAGATCTAACTTGGTAAAGTAGGCGGCTCCATGGAGCTCATCCAGCATATCATTAATTGTGGGAATGGGAAACCTATCCTTAATAGACATAGCATTAAGTGCCCTATAATCGGTGCAAAAATGCCAAGTCCCGTCTTTTTTTTTAACAACTAAAACAGGTGAAGAAAAAGGACTAGTGCTTGGTTTTATAAGCCCCAATTTAAGCATGTCATGAACTTGTTTCTCAATTTCAGCTTTCTGAAAATGGGCATACCCGTAGGGCCTAACATTGATGGGCTCCGTAATAGGTCCCAATCAGTAGCCTTGTTGACAATCGTGGATGCTTTAATAATTTGATTTATCTGATTATTTTATATAACTGTTTTTGTAATATGTACATTGTCGATAAAGTTACATTCTGATATTTTTGATACCTCTTGTTATGTTTGTTGTAGATTATATTAAACATTAACTTACTAATTCACAATCTCATTTAATGCATTGTACTTTTCAGATGTAGAAAAGGAGAAAGATATTAAAAACAATAAAAAAGGTACTAAGACATAATGAGTACATCTAAAGATATAAATCATATTATACTCTATAAAATTTCAGTTTTGAGATTCCACTTGTCAGAGATTCTACGGAAAAAACCATTAGATTTTATGTAAGAAAAATTATAGTTTTAATAAAAGAAGATTTCAGTAAGGTTAGCTTTCTTATATTTGAACTCCGCATGCATGATCCATGACTGCATAATGATTTTGTTGATGTTGCAATTTTATAATCTGATGATATGTTACTTAGCTCATGTAATGCACATAAATCATGATTTTTTCTTGTTTAATTTATTTTCTTTTGTTTTTTTATTCATTTCCCTATATTTAGTTTGGATTTAAGAGTAGTGTTACATTGGTACCTCTTAGTCACGCAATAAGTTCCTTGCACCACATGGCAGGGTGGATTGGTTTGACTTTTGATGGGTTGTTCATAAGAAAATGTGCTAGCGCTACAGTGGCATGGGCCACGTTTTGTGTGACGAAATGGTGCCCTTAGCATTTTTTTTCCCAAATTCAGTTATTTATTTTCTTTTATATATTATTGTGCTTCCATCTTTATTATTCCTTCATGAGTTCAGCTCTGTATATTTTGTTTCTGTTTCTTTTTCATGTTTTTTGTTTTATTTTCTTTTTATTTTTTTGCATATATTCAATGCTATATTTTGTTTTGCTTTTTTCTTGTTTTAGAATCTGGTTTTATATGAATATGGCTTCAATTATTTGTTTTGTTTTACTTTATTATTTTTTGAAAGAGAATGCTTTGGGTTTCACCCCATCATAGAAAAATTTCCTTATGCCACATGATAGAGGGTAACTCGTGCAATTCATGGAGGCTGGTGCAATTTCTATGGGTTTGGTCAAATGCGGATATGCCATGCCAATGCCATGTTTGTGCAAGGAATGATGTGATAGAGTGCATGCCCTGTAGCATTTCTCTTTTTAAGTCTTTGGTTTTTTACTTCTTATTCTGTTTTATTTGAATTTTCTATTTATCTTTTGCCTTTATTCTTTTAGTTTTACTAGCTCAGTTTATTTTCTTTTGTTTCTATTTTCCGTTTCCTTATATTCAGCTTTCCATTTTTTTTTGTTATTTAGCCATGTAATCTGATTTCTTGTACTCATCTGTTATCTCATTTGCTCTTATCTTATGAAAGAGTAATGCTGTGGGGGCCCACACTGTAATAGAAAAGTTCTTTTTGCTGTCTTGTAGAGAGGAATTGGCGCAAGTCAGGGAGGCTGGTTCAAGTAGTAAGGGCTGGTCAAATAATGATATGTCATGCCAATTTCATGTTGGTGCAAATGAACTTTTTGTGTGGCAGAGTGGCGCTATGTAGCTATTCTTTTTAAGAATTTGATTTTATGTTTCCTTTTTATTCTGCTGTCTTTGTATTTTCTATTTATATTTTGCCTTTATTAGTTACTTTCACATGTTCATTTTAGTTATCTTCATTTTATATTATCTCGTTTTGTATGTCCACTTTCGAATTTGTTTTATTTTATTTTTGGTTTTTAAGTTTCTGATCCGGTTCCATACACTTTTGTTATTTCATTCTATTTTATCTTACAAAAAGAGTAATGCCATGTGGCTTGCTCAATATGACAAAAAGTTCCTCCTGCCACGTGGTTAAGAGGATTAGCATAATTTTTGCAGGTATTAGATTGGTGCAATTTGTGAGTGATTGGTCGAATAATGACATCCCATGCCTGTGCTACATTGGCACAAGAAACTTTTGTGTGATAGTTTGGTGTCACTTCTTTTTTTGGAGAAAATGTCACATAGCATTCCTCTTGTTGAAGATTTGGTTCTGTATTTCTTTTTGTTATATTTTGTTTCTTTTCTTTTGTTGATTTTCATATTTGTTTTTACTTTGCATTTGGTCTGCATTTCTGTTCTTTAGCTTTTTTTTTTTCTATTTCAATTACAATCTATAGTTTATTTGTTATTTAGTTCCATAAGCTGCTTCTATAAATTTGTTTCGAATTTCATTTTATTTTTGTTTATTGAGAGTAATGCTATGGATGGCAGCTTGGTCACACAAAACTTCCTCGTCCTATGTGGTAGAAAGGATTGGTGTGGATTCATGGGGCTGATGCTGTTTGAAAGGGGTCAGTCAAATAATGTTGTTCCATGCTGGTGGTATGTCAGATAGGGAAACTTTTATGTGACACATGGCACTTCATAGCATTTTCTTCTTGAAATTTTGTTTTTATAGCTGCCTTCTAGTTGTATTTTGCTTCTGTATCCTGTTCACTTTATATTTTCCTTTGTTCTCATTGTCATTTTTCTATATATTCAGTTTTTTCAGTTTGTTTCATTTTCTCTGACTTTTGTAACCTGGTTGAAATTTCATTTTATCTCTTATTTTCTTTTTGAAAGGAGTGTTGACTACTGCTGCTCTGGCACGTGTAGAGGGGTTGTGGTGATTCAAGGGGGCTGATTCAGTTCCTGAGGGATTGGTTCATGTTAGCGTCATGTCAATCTACAGAACTTTTGGTGTGATGGTGCACCCTCCAACAATTTTCATTTTGAAGTTTGGATTTTATATTTTCTTTTCTATTCAATTTTGTTTGTAGTTTCTGTTTATTTTTCTCTGTTTTAGCTTTTACAAATTCTGTTTTGTATTTTCCTTTTTTGTTGATGTTCTTTTATTCCTCTTATTAGTTTTTATATATTCAGTTCTTCATTCTTTTCGTTTGTTTTATTTAGTCTTCTGAACTGGTTTTACATATTTGTTTGGAATTTCATTTTATTTTTACATTTTGAAAGGGGAGTGCTATGGGGAACCGTTTAATCACATGAAAAGTTCCTGGTGCCGCATGGTTGAGGAAATTGGTGTGCTTTATAGGAGCTGGTGCTATTAAGATGGGCCAAATAATGATGTGCGACACCAAAGCAATGTCAAGTCCATGAAACTTCTTGTGTGAGAGTGGTACCCAGAGCATTTCTCATTTGAAATTTAACTTCTATATTTCCTTTCATATTCAATTTTGTTTATATTTTCTGTCTCTTTTACTTTTTAAATTTCACTTTCATGAATTTAATTTCGTGTTTCTTGTTAGTTATTTTTTATTTTTATTATCTTTCTTTATAATTTAGTTTTTTCAGTTTATTTTAGTTTAAGTTTTGTTATTAGTTTATTATCTGGTGTTGTCTATCTGTTTTTATATGTTTTTTGGTATTTCGTTTCTTAAAGAGTAATGTAACAGGCTGCCACTTAACCACAAAACATTTCTTGTTTCATGTTTCAGAGAGATTGTGGTCACAGGTGCAAGCAATTGGTCGGTAGCAATGTGCCATGCCAGTGTTACATTGGCATGGAAAACTTTCTGTGGCAGGGTGGCTCCTGTAGCATTTTTTTGCTCTTGAAAATTCAGTTTTTTTTTTATTTTGTTTCTTTCTTCTTATTTTCCAATCTGCATTTCACTTTCGCAAGTTTGATTTTGCATTTTCTGTTTTTCGGTTTATTTTCTTTTATTTTATTTGTGTTATCTATATACATATTTTTAGTTTTTCATTTCATTTTATTTTATTTTTCATTTAGTTTTGTAATCTTGTTAGATTTTCCTTTATAGCTGTCCCCTTATATGATGGGAAGACGCTTGGATCATGATGATGGTGATACGTCATACCATGTTTAGATATTTGCTTAAGAATATGCCATAGGAAGCTGTGAATGTTGTAGCAATGCTTGCAAATGCCATATTTCCTTTCATTTCACTGAAGACTTCCTCTACGATATTAGCAATAAACTAATTATAAGAAATTATAGTCTTCTGCAACTGATTGAATGGGTGTGTTTCATTGTAGTATTCAATCTTTTTAACATGACTTGGCTTTGGATTGGAATTAATGGTGAACTAGGACCTCTATCCATCCTAAAAGTGATGGAATAAGGCCTCATTTTAATGCCTTAATGTGTCAAACTAGCTTTAAGCATGTATTAATATCTATGCTATCATATGGTGGCTATCATTAAATTAAGGTTATTGTGGTCCTGTTGAGGGTTTCTAAAAGATAAATTTCTCTCTCATTGGATGTGCATTTAGCATGGCGACCTCTTTCAAAATATATAATATGATAACCTAATAGAATGGTTGCACGGCGTAGAGATGGTTGCACAGTTGTACCCCATTTTTTGGTTTATAATACTTGAGTTTGTCAATGCTTTTGTAGTAATACCTCTGCTTGTTATTTGTGTGTGTCAGGTTGATATTATGTCATTCCACCTTGGTTGCAGAGCTGGATACACTCTCTTCCCACTTGTAGTTTTTCATGCCTGCTTGTCATTTCTCACACCTCTTGCAATTGCATTTGGTAAAGGCATGTGTTTGCTAATACCGGATATTGAGACTTGGTCTCTTTAATAACGTTGGAGCCTTGGAAGGATCTTTCAGCGACTTAAATTGTAGACAGGATCTTTTTGTCCTTTTCTTCCCCTTTATTTTTGTATTTGTAATTTTCTACTCTTTTGTAACTATTATATTCGACTTGAATGTGTCTGATAGAACTATTGAATGCCTTCAAGCTTGTAATCTGATGACATGTAACATAGCTGGTGCAAGGTACATGAAGTATGTATAAAATATTTTGATGAGTTGTTGATCTATCTGAATATGCTTTTATAACCCTTTTTGTCTTTAACTCTAGGAATAATGCTAATCATGATCTATCAAATGGGTCTCCTACCACCTTGTTGACCAGTTTGAATCAGGATCTCTCACACATACACTCTCACCTTGCGTTTTTTATCTTCTGCTTGTTTTAGCAAGATACATAGGAGGTTACTCATTTATATTGCTTGGTAGGCTCACCGGTTGAGCTGATTAATTCCAATCAATTCCAATGTCATTCTTGAAGGAGATGAGCACACATTTATATGAACTACCAAGTTCACGAGGTGTATACAATTGTAATGCAATTAAGATTGGCATGAAATCTCAATATTGGATGCAATGGTTCTGAAGATTCAGTAAACAATATTATGAATAGCATAATATTTTCAAAGTATTGAAAATACAGTTGGTACATGAGAGTTAGCATAGCTTGTGATTACAATGGCCTGATTCCTGTTAGAATCTTGTGGTTTCTAAATTGACAGGAACATGGAGCTTTTTTAAATCTGATCGGGTGCATGCTTTTCTTTGTGATGATGTCATAATGGATGATTTGCAAGATATTTATGGTAGTATATTTCTGCAGCAGTAATTAACAGCTAGTTGACATTGATTTCGTTCATACTTTGGGCACCTCTAGGGTATATTCTCAGCCACTGAACAGAAAGTTTCTGTTCAGCCCTTCTTTTAGTTATATCTTTGTTTATTTATCCATCCAAGCTAGGGTTTCTGTTGAAATTGCAGCCCAGGTCTCTAAAAATCACTTTGGTTTTAAGAAATATTTCCTTTATTTGCTTGAGTGGTTATCAGCACATGCTTATTTATTAAAATAGAGACCTTTGTAATAACTGTATCAAGTCAGCATTCTCTACCAAATGGCATGTGCTTTTTATAGAGGTGAATTTGCAGCTTCTTAGTAGGGTAGATTATGTGGAAACACTGGAGAGAGGGATGTCAATCATTTTACCTTGAGTTATATGTCGTCTGGAGTGTGGTGTTGATATGTGTTTCGGCTTCGTACAACAGGAGTTTGTTGTGACCTTTGCCACATTTGAAGAACAATTATCTATATGACTACATTAATCATCTGGAAAGAGCAAGATAAAAACATCTCTACAAGAACTTTTTGGTCAAAACTACATGAGTGAGTTGCTTTACTGTATGGTTAGTTCGTTTCTAGATTATGGGACTTATCACAGGAAATGTCAAATAAGTCTTAGATAAAAACATGCTTATTTTGGCTAAAGGGACATTACCCAGGTATAGTCCCGACAATCCAAGATCCTAGGAGGGGCAGACAGGGGGCATACTTATCTTTGGCCTTTTTTTTGGGTATAAAGTGGCTGTCCTAGGACTTGAACTCACGCCATTGCTCTTTCTGCCCAAGCTTTTGCCATTGCACCAATCATATGTGCTTATTTTGTCTATTTCATTTTTCCAATTGCTTTTTTGATCTTAATTCTTTTATGTGGCATTTCCTAGTCTTCCTTCGTCTTCTTGTATGATGCTTTTGAGTTGTCAGATTTATCAAGCCTTCAGCATGACAATTTCAAAAGCACCAAAACGAATATGTTTTGATATAAGAATACATAATTCTTTTGCGTAAATATTTAGCAATGAATTTTGGTGGATTCTATATCTTGTGAGATTGTGAATTATCATGTGATGTTATTGGAGAACCAGGAACATTGCTTGGAGGACTGGAGTTAATAGAAGAAGTTTTCCAATCAAATAGTGGTCCTGTCCATTTGAAGCAAACCTTGCATAAAATCAGTGCTTGATATTCTTAAGCCAAGCTCAACTGGTACGTAATGTCAATATGCACCTTTTTCATGAAAAAAAATGATTCTGTGTGTTCCATCACATTTGGCATGCCAACCAGATCCTTGTCTTATTTCTTATTATTATGTCATTTCATGTTTGGGAGTGACAGCTTAAGCATCTTGTCATAATTGTTGTTATCAAAATTAAATCTTCTGCTTAACTGTTCCAATCTAGTATTCATTCACCCCCCTCTCTTTTATATTTGGGTGTATATGTGGTGTGATGACTGTGTGGATGACCACTTGATGCATAATAGATTGTTATATTATCTGCATCGTCTCCCATGAAGATGCCTTTGTCATTACAGAACATGAAAAATGTTATTACGGTGGGTATTTCACTGTTATTAAAGAAAGGGTACGTATCTTGCAAGTTTCATGCTTACCTCTTCTAGTTTGTATGGGCACAGTTTCATGGCTTTCATTATTTTCCAGCCAAAGTGGAATCTTGCTTTTCTGAGATTATACCAAGGGGGATTTTGCTCAATGCTCAAGTAAGTGTCATGATTATTTTCTCTAATCTATTTAGATTTTTGTAATTGACATGGGTGGATGATGTTTATTGGTTATTTAGTGTCAGTGTTCTGTCCACTCTCAGTAATTTTTTTAAATCAAAATGTTCAACTATTGTGGTAATGGTTGCTTGTGCATAAATACTACTATGCTTTTTTTCAAAATATAAAATAGGTCCTTGTACAAGAGCTACCAAGGTTTCATTGCCTAAATGGAAATTTTAATTGGCTTCAGCAATAATTTGTAGTCTTTTTTTAAAAAAGTTTGTCTAACTCTACTTTATGCCTTTTTGTATGTTAACATCAAAAGCATGTGATTATTGATTTGTAGTTCTGCTAAAGACAGCGAGTCTCTTAATTGCATAATAACGAATTGCTTTTCCTGATTTCTAACACTTTGAACAAGGCTCTTCAGTCTATGATGTGTTGCTTCACTTGCTTTTATATGCATCTTATTTCTTCTAGCACTGCAGGCTCCCTAACTGGGATCTTCTTGACATTCAAAAAGTTTATTTAAAATTTTTTCTTGTCTATAGCTGCCCTTAAGTGAGGTTTAAAACCATAGCAAAGCAGGGTCATGAAGTTGTTTGGAACATTGTGGTTAAGGCACTGAGTCCTGCTTATTTATTAACTTTTACAAAGACGAAGTCCAAAGTTATGCACTAAGGAAAGACAGATTTTGTGTGAAAGTTATACATAATATGTTACAATACATATATTTATATATGTATGAATGTATGTATATATGGGTATAAGTATACATCAATGTGTATGTATACATTGATTCTCCAATACTACTAAAATCTCCTTCATAGACGACTGTGTAACTGTCATGCTTTTGAAAATATAATGCTCTATCATTTTTGAGGAGGAAAGCAGGATTAAATGGAATCCTGTAACTTGTATGAGCTCACTTGAGTATGCATTTTATATGTTTCGGGTATATTTTAAAGAAAAGCAACCGTATCCAGTTAGCTCCTAAAGGGAATGAAGCAAAAGGGATCAAGGATAACCACGGGTATCGAGTAATTGAGTTTGCTCCAGAGGTTATCTGGTTGTTGATTTGCTTCCTCCCCTGCATTTTTGTCCACCAGACCTATCCTCCTATCTTGAAGCCTTAAGAAACAAATGGAAGGCCCTTCCTTTTTGTACCGCCACAGCCCACAGAAGAGTCTTGCATCATGGATTCAATCTGATTCCGCCACCCTCAAAGGTACCCGGCAATGTGCGAGCAAAATAAACAGGGATGGCAATAAAAAATTGTGAGTGAAACTACCCAACTCAACAATGCAAGAGTTTTCCAACACCACCCTTGTAATCTCTCCCTAATTGTCTGAAGAAGAGGCTTAATATTAAGAGTCTACAAGCGGATATAGGAACACCAACATTAGGTCCAGCCTCCATCTCTAACAGACACTACACAAGCAAACCAGCAAGCTGTGTGTTCCTTGTGGTGTCCGGGGACTGAAAAGGACAGATGATTTGGATACATTCATGCTCTACCCTGATTCCATAAAGCAATAGCCACAACCTCCTTTAGGGCCATAAAATCCTTACAAAGTGATTTTGAGTGGAAGTTTACCATACCTATCCAGTTGTTTTGCCTGAACGATTCACAGTATGTTTGCAGTATACACTGGCTTCTGCACTGCTGAAGCCATTTCTTCAAAGGAGGATAATAAATGAATCTTCAAAGAAGTGAACAAAAGCCAACTGTAATCACCATACCAGAACGTTAGAAGAGGATGCAATCACTACCAGAAGAAATATTACGATGCAATGAGTCACCAGATAACAAACTACCCATCGTGCCATCGCCTCAGACATATAAGTTATTGTTAATTATCAGACCAGGACAGATGATGAATGTCTTTCTGTATGTGTGAACACAAATACATAACAAGCATAAAAAGTAAATGCTGAAGAAACAAGATATCTGGAGAATAGAATGAAAGGTCAAGCTATTGTAGCTCAAGACCTGAGCATTATTATTTATTAGCATTGCTGAATTTTCTGAAATTTAATAACCAAACAACAGTTGTTAGGTTATTGATGCAATACAACTGACACACGTGAATCAAGGAGTCAAAAAAAAATCCACATGTTTGTGACAATTTTGATGCCATGTTTTTGTTCTTCAATTCTCTGATTTGTGGACTGAAACGAAGCAATGGAATCTTGAGCTAGGTTGGGCTATAACCTATGGCAATGGAATCTCGAGTCAACTGTTTAGGGACAACCTAGCTAGAACTATAGCGTTGGTTCCAATTCTGAGAGGTCAATGGGAGGACAGGTTAGGTTGGGCTATGTCGCCGGTTTGAAATGATTTGCAGCATTTGATTGGACCCAACTCTTAAATCAAAACTACGGTAATCTATGCTGACTGATTGCTCTGGAATGCTTGGAAATGAGTATACTTTTTCAGACTTGGAGGACAATGCCTCGACTCATTGCAGAGAAGGCTATGGGCTACGCATCAGAATCTATGGTTGCTGTTCGGTGCACAGTACGGTCTGTCTGGTCGCTGCATTCATCTGGACTTTGATGATCAGCTTCCGTGCTTCATTTTAGTGCCACAACCAATGTTGCTGGAGCTGGTTTTGTCATCCGGGGTTGCAGAGGCTGTCATCTGCGCCAATTGCACCAAGGCTGTTCTCTTGAATATGATGTCTGTTTCACAACAAGAGCTTCTGTTAGCCTGGTGGACAATCACCTCTGCTATTGACACTGCAAGCAGACCAATCTCTACGTCAAGAGTGAGCTGCCTTGTCCAATGGTTTGTTTGCCGCTTCTCAGCTTTGATGTCCTATTTCACCTTGTTTCATGGATGTCTGCGTGACCTCTTACAAAACCTTCGGTCCTTCAGTCTCACACCTTTCGCAGAAGGCAAATCTCGTAGCAGATCCTCTCTGATCTATGCAGATGGCAATTTAAGCCGCCAAGCCGGGCCAATCCCCATGGGATGGATTTTACTCGACCTGTCTCGAATCAGCGGTGGTGATGGGTTTTGATTCTAAAACCTGCAACCGATTCAGGGCGGTGCAGGTGATGGTAATGCTTGTCCCGAACCCAACCCAATTCTATAACCCTAAACCATCCACTTTTCACTAAACCATAACTTTAGTGACTTGAGAGTTTATTTTTCTTCATTTTCTTCAGATTAATCCACACCACCTTCGGATTATCCTTGATGATTATAATGAAAATGGAGAAGAAATTTGCGCGATCCATTGTGACGAAGGTTAATGAAGTGAAGAGCTAGAGTTTAACATAGTTGTTCATTTCTTTGGGTTGATTGCTTTCTTACTTTTAAGGAAGATTTGAGTTTCTAAAGAATAATATTTCTGTTTGTTGTGTTTATATTATTGTAATACTTTTTTCAACAAGGTGTTTTGATGTCAAAGGAAGACTTCAATATACCATATGTAAACAATCGATCAACTCACAATGTAAAATATCTGATATCTGCTTTGAAAAAAAAAATGGTCAAAAGCACAATCTGAAAATCTCTTTTAAAAAAAATATTTATTTAGTTTTTCTTGAGGATCATACTCATGGGCTTGGATGATTGACTGCACATATCTCCACTCTCAAACATTTATAGATGTTTTGATCCTTGATAAACACATTGATTCAATCATATCTGTTCTGAACGGAGGTAGACAAGAAAAGTACAGCGACAAAAAATGAGCATATTTATAGAAGAATCTCAGTCGTCTAAGCTTACAACA
>JAOXJJ010000748.1:174574-197188 GCA_025769935.1 Phoenix roebelenii
AGTGACTAGTGGTTGTAAGGAAACTTTCAATGAGCAATTCACAAGACTGCTTTCCACGAAATAACCAGTCGAAAGTCAGTCGTCTAAGCTTACAACAAGTGACTAGTGGTTGTAAGGAAACTTTCAATGAGCAATTCACAAGACTGCTTTCCACGAAATAACCAGTCGAAAGTCTCGGCGAAAAATGCAGGTAAAAATCCAAAACCCGGCGACGAGTAAAGTGGTGCCGAAGTTACCAGCTACAGATTGTGAAAGAAGGATCGATTAAGGTTTAAAACCAACACAAAACTTCAGATCAGTCAAAAAGCCCCTTAAAAAGAGGAGATAGATATTCGCCAAAGATAACGTGCATCCACTTCATGGATTTCCATGAAACTAAAAAAGTGACCACTTTTTGCCAGAACAATAGCACTTTTCTTTTCTTATGGCTAGCCTCTCAAGTCTTTACGTCGGTACACAGAAGAAGCCCAAGGGTTTGATTTTAAAAAAATGAGAACAAAATGAAGCTCATCGTTTAAAGTTCCTGTGAGCACATCACTGCGACCCCTCGTGGGAGTTCAAAAAAAAAAAAAAGGAATAAGCTTCACGTGGGACGAGCGGTGGCGTCGACAGCAGGCCCCGTGAGACGTAGCCACGCGCTGGCCCGTAAAGCGTCCCCTGAGACCATGTGCATGTAGCCATTTGCTTGGATGCCACATGCCCTTCACCTCATATATAAAAATAGGAAAGGAATTGGCAATTGAGTAATCTAATACAAAAAAAATACTGAGTGGAGCTTCTCTATTGCTCCACCCTCCGGCAGGGCTCTTTATTTGTATAACTCCTTGAAGGGAATAAAATTATATATTCAGAAAAAATATTGATGAAAAAAAATATCGAACATTTTAACCACGATTGGAATTTACTTTTTTTTCGATCATATCCGAAAAAAAGTAAAACTGCAGTTAATGCATGAACGGCGTAATTGCTATCGGATGATGCTAGCGTGGGATGGTTATCTTGTTGTTAACGTATAGCCGACTATTGTTACACAATCTACATAGCGCCAAATTAGGTAACAAACATATTTTATCTTATATAACAGGGTAATCCTGAAATTCTCTTTGTTCAAAGACTCCTCTCGACGTATTTACTTTCTACCATTATTGTTATAGTATTCTGACTTAAGGATCGGAGAGTTCTGTTAGAAATTTTCCGCCCAACGGACTTCTTACAAGTTAGCCTCGATAGCAACCAGTTTCTGTTCTCCTTAGTCTCACCTGACTTTAATTCTTCGTACTTCTCATTAACCTCAACTTAGAATCTACCAACAACAAATGCCATGAATGCTGGCTAGTCGCACAAGGTTATGATCACTCATGCCAACATTTTTACCAAATAAAAAAATACCTCCTACTTATAGGCTGCTAACTTGACATGGGTACCCTCTTGTGTATATCATGCCAATTCCATTAACCATGCTATCTTTTTCATGCCATATAAATTTGGAAAAAGTATTTTGTGTTTATTAGTTCGCTATTTTTAGGATCAATCCTCATATAAGAATCAGTCAAGTGTAGAATTTTTGGTGCCCAACAACTAAAAGTTATCTAATCACATATGGCATCATGATATTTGGACATCCTTGTTTCATACATGTGACACCATACATGGAAGGCAAGATGATTTCTCTTGGACAAATGCAAGACAGATTCAGTTTCCACATAAGAATCATGATGCCCCACATCTGAAAGAAAGTGTGATCTTTATTAACACATTTTGCCAAATATGCGTGTCCTACTTAGATGTTGCTTTTCCTTGAAAACAACATAGCATACAACACAACAAACAAAGAAATATCATATAAATGCAATTGATAGCAATCCCATGCATGCATACAGACCTCTTTAAGCCATTTTAGCTGCTTCTTAAATATGAAAGAATTATCTTTTTAGCCAGCAGCTGAACTTTCAAAATATGTCACAAACTTAGCTTATTGCTATCATGACATAGAAATGGATAGCATTCGAAGGCAAATATTAGAGAGGAGATTAGTTGCAGCATATACGTTATAATTGAGTTCAACAATAACTCGAACTTGTAGTACGGCTAACTCGAAAACACATCAAAATTTTAGAACAGGAAAGACAAATAAAACGAAGGTGACCAAAGAACAGAAGCAACCCCGTTGCGTTTTCCCTCCGCCGCAACAAAATCGGCAAAGAAGTCGGCGTCGTCGAACAACGAATCGACACTTGTTATATTATAGCGGGAAGGGGGTCGAGCGGGAATAAATCGCCGATCTCTCGGAAATAATCGTCCCCCTGCCACGGCGCCGATCCGAGCACGACCTCGTTCGCTTCGTCCGCGGAAAACCCGATCCCCGCCGCGTCCCCCAAGATCCTTGGCTCCGACACCCCCAAGTCCAAAAAGTCGCTATAGAGCGGCACGTCCTCGAAGGCCAAGAACTCCTCCAAGTTCTCCGGTAACCTCACCGCCGGGGTCTCGTCAACGCCCTTCACCTCCGACGAGGACGCCGCCGAAGAGAATCCCCGGAGAACGGAGGTCGGGGAGGACACACCGTGGGACTCGTCGCCGGACTCGTAGCCGCCGGAGACGGAGGCGGGGTTGGCCTCCGGAGAGGTCTGGACCGCCGAGGCGACGATGGAGGAGGGGAAGTTGGTGGTGGCGCCGGGGCCGCGGAGCTGGATGGCGGCGGAGTCGTAGACCATGGCGGCCTCCTCGGCGGTGTCGTAAGTGCCGAGCCACACCCGGACTCCCCGCCACGGGTCGCGGATCTCCGCCGCGTACTTCCCCCACGGCCTCCGCCGCACGCCGCGGAACTTCGTGCCCCCCGCCGCCGCCCCCTTACCCACCGCCGCTGCGGCCTTCTTCCTCACCCTACCCTTTCCCGGGAGGCTCCGGCACGGTGGCGGCGCCCCATCACCGCTGCCTGCGCTGGTATCAGAGCAAGGGTCCGCTGCAATCTCCCTCACGAGCCGCGCAAGTCGGCGGCCGGAGAACCAGCACTCCTCGTCACCGGAGGAGTCGGTGCCCTCCGGGTCGCTCCAGAAGATCCTCAAAGTTCGCGGCTTTGTCATCTCTTCGTGTCTTTGGAGAGGTATCTCCACTACCGGTGACGGAAAGGCAGAAGCTTGACGATGGATTCGACTCAATCCCTGCTCCCCTGCACCTTTAACTATCCCTGGGGATAAAACCCGGTAACAAGATCATTTTTTTTTTCTGCGGACAAAGAGTATAAATCGAGGTAAGAAAGAGGGATTCCTCTGAGATTTGGCAGGCGAATAAAGACTAAAGTGCGAGGGGTTTAAAAAGGAGAATAGAAATGTAACAGTAAATTTTTCCAAGGGGGAAATTCGGGAGAACGTGGGAGGGAAAAGGGAACAAAGATATACGGAATACGGAGTGGAGACAGGGGATAAGGAGCAGAGGATCGAGCGGGAGACGTGGGAGGAGGAGTAAGAGGAGAAATTTCCAGGAAAGTGAGAGAGTTAAACGGAGTAGATAGAACAGAGAAATAGAGGAGTTGGCCCAAATAGAATAGAAAGGAGAAAAGGAGATAACGGCTATGGTCTTTGCAGGGAGAAGATAAGATATCAGCAGAGTACTTACTACTCTCCTGGTGAAGAAAGGAATGGAACAACAGCACAAACTTCCTTGCTATAGAGAGAAGAGAGAGACAGAGTCAGCAGAGGCAGAGTACTTACTACTCTGCTGGTGGAGAAAGGAATGGAACAGCTGCACAAACTTCCTTGCTAGAGAGAGAGAGAGAGAGAGAGAGAGAGAGTAGCTGCGGAGACTGGCTTGAGAGGGACGAAGAGTGGAAGGATGCAGTGGTGTGTCTTATAGGATCTCCCAACGGCCGAAATCGGACCGCACGCTCGATGAGATTTTGTATTTTAGTCATTTATTTTATTCACTCGTCGTATGAAGTAGCTGTCTCCTAGAACACATCACACAGCGTTTTTATGAGTAAAAACAAAACAAAAAAAAAAAAACTTATGTGCTGCTCCTAAACTGCTGTTTTTGTTTCAGTTAAAAAGATGGCTGCTGTTTAAAGACTCAGGTTATCTTTAAGGCAGAGGTTATCTTTAGTGGGATAATCGAATAGGAGAGGTTGGTTACTTGATGGCTTTCTAAAATATTGGGCTCTCAAGCTTATTATTTTACATACCTTCTAAAAGATTGGTAGGCTTGTTATTTAGAGATAACAAGCACGAAATTTGCGATGATATAAGAAAGATTTAGTATTTAAAATTAAAAATATAAAAAACATAAAAGTAATAAAAATAAAAACTGGATAATAAATAAAAAATAAAGAATATATAATAACAAAAGCAACACCACCATATTCAAATAAGGTTTCAATAGTCCGTGAATAAAATTATATTAAACAAAATATTAAATATAGTTTTATAAACTAAGGTTTTCAAATTTATTAATGTAATTTTGATGACGCTCTATTTTTATATTATTATTATTTTTTTTAACTAGAGAGAGAGAGATCTTTACTTGATTGCTGTTATATAGGATCTCTCAACTGCCGAATTGGACACGCCGCGGGATTAGATTTTATGATCGACACCTTTTAACCACCTCGTTTGCCTCCTCTTTTTAAACCTATTATTTTGTTTGCTTCCCATCCATCCGAGCAGCTGTTTCATTGAGAACAGCAAACAGAGACGCAAACGATAGAAACATGGGACCCACGTAATAGATTTACCCGGTCCCACCGTCTCTAGCCAACCAGATTCTGAAGCGTCGGCATAGAGTGATGTTTGCTGTTTGGAAGGCCACAGCTCTTTCCCCACGACGATATGCTCTAAATGGCGGGAAGGAAGCCGGCCGACCTGACCTCGGGGCCCGCGGCCGAGCCAATGGGAAGGCGACGCGCGCGCAGACTCGGACCCCGGCTCGCCCTCGGGTCTCGAGACCACGGGAGGACGGTGTGGTGCGGTCACGTGACGAAGGGTCCCGGCTCCATCACCGCCTGGGTTAAATAATAACGGTCAAATCCTTGGGTCGGGCACCGCGTCAGTGCCGTTTGACCGTAACGTAATTTAGCTCCTCTTCTCACTCTCTCTCTCTCACTGCAAATTTGTGCATTAACTCGTCCGTGGGGATACTTAGGTTAAAGCCTTCCCCTCTTTATAACTTTTTTTCCTTCAGCACAGGGAGTAGATTAGTTTATTATAGGTGTAACTAATGCTCAAGGGTGGTGTGGTGACTGGTGAGGAGGCCTCTTGTATGAAATTAAACATCACATGGCAATGGGTCATCACAAAATATATAGGACTGTCATGTTACCGACCCCTGCATTTATTCATGACAAGTTTTATGTCTTCTTTAATTAATAGAACTTATCTTGACTTCTCATTAAAATTGATGCTTCATGATGACAGGTGCTACATTAGTAGTAAGATGGAACCATTTTAACTATTTGCAAAGAAAGTTGGGTAGTCGCTTGGTGTGCTTGCGCTAATTAAATTTGATTTGGATGTTGCATGACTCAAGGGGTATGTATGTGAGTGCATTTGATCTGTTTGGGTGGCTAAAGCGCTATCGTTGGAACAATTTTAGAATGTATAAAGTTTGGCAAAGAAGGTAAACTATTTTATGCTCAAGAAGAAAAGTAGAATGTGGATATTAGTGGGCTATCGCATGTGGTTCACCAGTTCGTAGTAGCTCTATGTCACATTCAATAAATGGCCATTCAGGGTAACTGCCCTGGTTCCATGGATGACTTGAGGTGGTAGGTCCCACGCACAAAAAAAAGCCTAAAAATGGACCCACCGGCAGGCCCAGCTAATCCACTGGGTGCTTCCCACATGTGGACCTTACAATAGCCATGCCATCCACTCCACCAACCACTCAGAATTTTATCTTCGGAGGTACAAATGGGTTGGGTTAGATCAAGTGATAAGTGATCCCGACTCAACCAATTTTTTGTTCGGGTTCTAATATTGAACCCAGATTCAATCCATGACTAAAATATTTGACCCAACGAATCATTCGGGTTGGATCGGGTTCATATATAATCCGATCTCAATCCAAAAAAATTGGATCTAGATCGGGTACGGTTCAGATCCAGATCAACTTTGTCCAATCTAGCTGGGTCTATGCAGCTTAACTAGCTACCTATACCATATTGGCCAAAGCTACAAACACTGGTGCTCGTTTTAGAAGTTCAGACATTATGTTTATAGATTTGCAAAATATGTAGTTATACAAAGTAAAGTAACCCAAAGAGAATGATTGCATAAGATTCGTGGATCTTATGGTATCTAGTTTGCAGAACAAGATATAATTTACCCATAAAAAAAATTAAAAATGGCATTTGAACCTTGCATCTCTCTAAGGCGAGTGACATATAACTAAACGGCCCATGCCGCAAGATCCAATCCAAAGGATAAGACTGTTCTTCTTAACAAATAAGATAACATTGTTGTTTATTTTCTTGACGAAGTGTGTGATTTTAATAGATTTGGGGAGATAAGGATCTGCTTTCTTGCACTAATCAGTAATCATACAAGATGGAGGAGGACATGGGAATATGAAGCTTTTAATTTCTCCTGGCTATCTTTGCTTCTCGTTAGAGCCAATAATTTCTACTACTTAACATGATGACGCGATTTGAGTCGTGGGAAGTCGATGAATGGATGGCAGGAACGTGAGCATGGTGATGGGTCTCCAGCCAGGGAGATGATCTGGGAGAGTTATCTTGTAGTCACTAATCAGAGGCTATACGAGGCGTCGCTCGCTGGTTTCTTTTTTCTTTTTGGTGTTAAAATGTGAGAATGAGGAAGCAGGAGTGTACATGGAGACATTGACTTGGATGGTGAGACCTGTGCTTCAAGATTGACTGTTTTTAATAAATCTTCAATATATTCCAACACAATCTTTGGATTCCATTTTAGCATTTTGATGGACGACGGACGGCAAGAGTCTCAAAATCTTCATGCTCCAAATGCATGAGAAGTGGTCGAAAAGCTTCACCAAAAGCTGTTGATGGCCTATCCTTTGCATTTCATACTATTTTCACATACAGTTCAAGGAATTCTAGCTAAATTAAGAAAAAAATCCAGATCCAAAATCTTCATGTGTGCCCTAATGGTATATTCGGATTCGGATCGGATCGGGTCGGGTCATACAAAAAATGACCCAAAATTGATCCAAAAAACAACGGAGTCGGGTCAGATCATAATTCAGTAAATCTAGACCCGATCCGAAAAATGGAATGTGTCCAATTTTAGAATCCAACCTTACCCCACGGGTTTTTTAAAATGGATTGGATCAGGTCTAAGCGGATTAGGTCGAGTCGAGTCATGGGTCAACCTGACCCATTAGCAGCCTTACTTGTCTTCAAGGGGCATTCGGCTTTATAACTCATGATTCGATTCGACCTATTTGTAACCTTACTTGTCTTGCTGGAGCATTTGGCTTTATGGCTTTATGACCTATTTGTTTGTTTTTGGCCTTCTGTGCGAGGCAAATGGCGACCTCTCAAAGAAGTCGTGGCATACTTAAGAACGTGGGAGCCTGTTTCCAGGCTTTTAGGTCCCCACTCATGTAAAATAGTTCAAGCATAGTACGGAAACCGGTAGAGCAATTAAGAATTACTTTACCTCTAGACCGTTAAAGTTTCAATTTAATTGGAAAGCTGTTATACCATTTGAGATTTTGATTAATATTGTATCAGGTAACGTCATGAGAAAAAGTGATAGCTAGCCATGTCGTTTTAAGGATGCTGACCAGTTGAGTTAATAAAATAACAAGTATTGAATACCAGATATCTAGTGATCTAGATTTGATCCCACCCTCACCTCGATTCTAAGGAGCTTCTTCTTGTCCTAGGTTTCAAAGAAAAGGAGAAAAAAAAAAACTTATTTGCAATTTATTTGGTTGTTAATTGTGGCAGTTTAGGCCATTTGAGATTAATAAGGTATAAAAAATAAAATAAAAGATATAATAACAGATGGTTGGCAAGGATAGTGCTTGTCCAACTTGTCATCAACTTGTCCATGATAGTTTTCCGTGTAAAGGAAACTGCCATCAACTTGTCATCCGGAGGATGGCAGATTCTAAACCCCAGGATTGATGACCAAACTGAACTAATTAACTCCTCTTTCTTTCTTGTTAAGATATAATAACCAGAATCGGGCTAAGGTATCCCAAAGTCTCCCACACCTACAGCTTCACACAATTAACTTTTATTCATGCTCGGAAAGTGAGCCCGGTCAGACAAAAATATGAGGATGATACTAGTAGATTACAGCGAACTTTGAAGTTATAATAACGTATTAGAGAGGTCTCCTCTCGGGGATTCTTTGTCTGGATTTGGTACATGAAGGTTAAGATAATGTGGAACAGGACATCAGTCTCTTTCCTCGAACCAAGTAATAATAAAAATCGCATCTCAAAAGCTTGGGGACATTGGTTTTAGGTGGCGAACATAGAGGTCCTTAAAAGCAACGGCAGCGGCAATCCTGTAGGTGGCGCCGTGTCCACCTTGGTTTCCGGAGTTGGACGCCCAAAAGCTCCGCTGTCGCCGTTTAGCCGGGGGGTGGCGGGCGCAGAACGGTCCCGTTGCAAGCGTCTTAGGAGGCAGCGGATGGTGTAGTAGTTGTGTATTATTACCATCTTTACAGATCATTGGAATTTTTCAGTCTATGACTTGTTTGATAGTTGTTGAGGATGGCCATCCTTTAGCCATTTAATGCTCTTCATAGATGAGAAATACGAGTATATTCTTATATAACGTTCATATCTTATTTTAGTTTGTATTATTTTGTTGTACTTTTAGGGAAAAAAAATAGGAACTAAGCTAAGAATACGTTCTAATATCAGTTGTTCGCATAAAGTAGCTCTTTCAATCTCTCGTTAACATTTTCTTATTAATGAATTGACGCAAGCTCCTTATGCACGTTCCTCCAAAGCCCAAAAGGACCACATGTATTTAATATATATGAGTCCTCCTTATTCCTGGTAAGGTCTTAAGAGTCCCATCCCAGGCCAACCTTTGGCGTACTAAAGGCATTCATCGGACACTCCTCGATAAATAAAATAAAACATATGAAATGAATTTATTTCGAGCAGCTGATCGGATCATAACCATCCATCAGTTACAACTAGAGTACATCGCATGCAGCGTATTTATTATCTAGTGTTACGAAAGGACGGCACTGATCTTGTTGACTGAATTAATTTTCTTTCTTTTAAAATAGCGATAAACATATACATTTATTTAACATATAACCGTGTACCATATAGTTGTTTTGTTAAGTATCAAACATGTGCCATAGAGCTAGGAGCCAGTATTATAAATAAACTCAGTCTTTCATGGCCTTTTTTTTTTTTGAAAAACAGATAGCTGGCTTGCTTGGTGGTCCAACAAGTGAAGACTAGTTCTCATAAATCAGCTCAACCTAATAAGTAGAATCCTACTTAAAATGAGACGCGAGTTTTCAGCTGGCTTGGTCATACCTCGCAGTAGATTGTACTGTAACGAGACACACCCCCCCAGGAATCTCACCTACCCACCAGTTTGAAGGTGACATACAACCAATCAAATGCATAGCGAGACTAAGAGCTCTGCAACTTTGAAAAATCCCATATTTATGTTTTTGTTTTTCTACAAATTAGTACGATCCCAAAACGGAGAGAACATTCTCCCAAAATTTCTGCTACTCCTTCCGTCCATCCATTTTTGTTCGTTTCTGGAAGCAACAAATTTTCGCTTCCCAAGCTTCCAAAGATTTCCACATAAACAATACTACTTGAGTTTGTTGAAAACAAAAACATAAAGCAAAAGCTTCAAAGTAGCTCAGCTGCCTTAAGATATTGAATGGACGGGAAAAAAAACAAAAAGCAAGAGCAAGGCTAATTGCAGATAAACAATTAAAACAAGACTGCATGTACGCATGTAGTAAAATTTAAATGCAAATTTGCCAAACTGGACGCAAGCCATGATATTAGGATTTCTAATCGGCGCTGCAGCAATGCGCATGAGTTCACATCCCTTTATTGGCCTATCAGTAGTCTCTGAGGGCGATCATGAAGCCCAGATTATCTGCAGAAACCACAGGCAGCTTTAATAATTCATAAATCTAAGCAAACAAGGAGAAATGAGGTGTTACAGGATCCGTTATCAAATTGTCATGCAAACAATCAGATACGCAAATGTTTCGTCTTTTGGGAGAGCTTGTCGAGGCTTTCCTTCCTAGACTTCCAGTAGGTTAAGGGAGAAACACAGACAACTTCATTTTACATATAACAGATGATACAGCCACCAAATGTAATTAACAACAGACAGACAAATGACCTCAACAACCTCCCACTGCCACCAATGCTAGCCCATTGCATACTTCTGGGTCCAGCTCCTCGCAGTTGCCTCATACTTGGCCCGATCGGTTTTGTACATGTGTGCAATCTCTGGAACCAATGGATCATCTGGGTTTGGATCCGTCAACAGGGAACAAATTGACAGCAGTACCTGAAAGTGGACAGAAGAAACCCCTTCCCATTTGCTTAAACAAAAAGTACTCAGAGAGACAGAATAGGCAGGGTAGAGAATTGACAATAAATGCATGAAATATGCACTCGTTTCTGCACCTCATTAGGATCGACCAATCGATAACTCTTGAAGTGGGCTACAGAAACGAGTCACTTTGTCTGGAGATGGTCTAAGCTACCAATCGTAGGCCTATCCTTGAGAGCTTCCTAGATTGCAGAACAAAAATTACTTCTAAGCTTATAGTTAAATTAGGTAATTTTACCAAACTAGTGCAAGTCCTTGTAGTTATTCTCTCTAGATCACTGCATGTGTGACACACAAGGATGACTGAATACTCTCAGTTTTGGGACGTGCGCTGCCTTTGTTACAAGAACTGAACTAGGTAGGATGCATTTACCCAATATGGGAGTAGTTATACCTATAGCATGTGGAGCCTCATGAGAGCAAATGCACGACTGATTGAAGAGAGTGAACCATTTCTTAGTTGTGATTCTAACATTATGCAAAGATAATTTATTTGGGAGTTGATAAACGCGCACTCCCAGTCTCCCGCTTATCACTGATGCACTATAGTGTTCCTCTAAGAAGAGAGGAAGTTGAGAGTGTACATTAACAAAAGGGGTACCTGTGAAGGGAAAAAATGGAGCAGCTGTGATGGGACACGGGTTTCACAGCCTTAAAGGCTGTGAGAACCATGGAGTCGAACGAACTCACAGTCCAAAGTTTTGGTTTAATTGCCTTGTAGATAATGAACTTGTGATGAGCATCAAATTGAGTAAAAGACAGTGTACAACCAAAAAAAAAGGAATAACCTTGGAAATGGTAAGCGCAGGACTCCATTGCTCCTTTAAGATATCAAGGCAAATGCTTCCATTGCTGTTAATATTCGGATGGAAAACCTTTGTCCTGAATGCCACCTGCAAAACACATTGGAGAAATCACACCATCAATTCTTCGAAATAGCCATTTAAACAGAAGTTAGTATCGTTTTACACTGCTCAAGTCAACCAGAAATTCTTTAAAAAATAATTGCGACAAGTGCTCAACACACCCACACCCCCAAGCACCACTTGGCATCTTAATTTAAGAGGTGATGGAATCTAATTTAGCAGTTTCTTGGTAACACCAGACAACAGTAGATGGATGGCTCAGATTTTGTGTGTAAACACTCCGTCCATGGTTTGCAAACAGCAGCTAGAGAATTTTGTAAATATTAGAAAAAAAGTAGTGATTATTGTCACTCTGGTAATTTATGAGTAATGTCAGATGCAGTGTTGCAAATAGAGAAACTACCAAGGAGACTCTCTATAAAATTAGAATGAAAGGCTTTGACATTGGAGAACAACAATGCACCAAATGCCAAAAAAGCTGTACTCTGATGTCCTATAAGCAACCATCTTCAATAGGCAGGCATGAATTTTCTTACAGGGCCAGATAATTGAAATTCACTACACCTAGGAGAGCTTCAACCAATCTTGTAAAAAAGGATTTGCACGAAGAGAATCATGGATTCAAAAACTACTGAAACAGGGTGGTATGACAGATGCCGTACTGTCCCAGCATGAAATCAGCACCAATACAGGCACTTGGGCACTGAAATAGCTGTACTAGTACCATACCAGCAATACTGGTCTGTACCACTCCGTATTGGTGGTACCATACCTATTGGATTTTTTTAGAATCTTTCAGTTTCAGTATCTACCGGATGTACAGGTACCATAGGTACCATACTAACATCATACCGCCATGATGAAAAAAAAGTACGGAGTTCCATACTGCTATTTGAAACCTTGAAAAGAATATTTGGCCCTTAGTAGAATCCAAATGTGAAATCTGAACAATAAGACAAACAAGATAATTGGATAGAGCAGAAATGATTGATTATGTTACTGACAGAAGCAAGTTATAATCATTGTAATAGTTTGCTACAAAGAATCTCATCCAGTAGCACCAACAGTTTGCTTCTAGATTTAGATAATTCGAGAACAAGGACTCACTCTATTAGTATGCATTATACAAGCTGAGATTGAAGCTAAAGATACAGTGCACAAAATACTTTAACATCAGAGCGTAATAATGATTTGGCTTACTTGTTTTCAACTGGATTAAGCTTTGTATACTATTTAAACTTATACACCAAAGTGTATACATAGTTTAGTAACCTCAGATACTATTTATTTGTACAAAGCTACTATTTATGTCTAAAAGTTAATTTTTATTTAAAAAGTTACTATTTAATTCTGAAAACATAAAGCTTAAAATTATCCTCCGTTTCAAATAAAGAAGAATTTTGCAAACATTAGGTATCAATTTAATGGTTCCAAAATGTTTAATTGCCAATAAAACATAACAGTTGTTAAAATGAGATTTAATGACTCCGCAAATAGCTCAATTAGGGTCTCATCAATCCTTGAACAAGCTGTTCGGAAAACTAAAGTTCAGCTCAAAGTTGCAGTAGTCAAGTCTAAGCTTGAGATTTGGGCTTGAACTATGATTTAGATGGTGCTGCACAGTTTCTGAGTATGGCCTAACTCACTCAAGTTCCACAAGATTATATTCCTAAAAATCACCCAAGAATACAGACATCAAAATTAGCATCATGTCAAACAAAGCAGAATGCGAATATAGGGCAATTTTGTTCCAACAACCACCATAAGTTGTAGGAATTCCCTTGGACAGCTAGAGTTCGATCACAGGTAGAAAGTATAGAACAAAATATTTCTTGGTATTACAAGGCATCAACAAGGAGCTCCATTACCAGCCTATGCTTGAAACGTTAGCAGCGGTAATACCTTTGGTGGCTTAAATGGATAATCTGGAGGGAAATGGATGGTGACTAGAAAGACTCCACCTGCATAAGGACTGTCAGGTGGGCCCATTATTGTTGCTTGCCAATGAAACATGTCTTCAGCCACAGGGCCTGTCAAAGTCAATACATGCAAAACACGTAATATAAGCTAAAGATTTCATTTGAAAATTTATTTGCAAGTAGGTCCATATTTACAACAACGGTGTAATTGTAAACTTGATACATTGACCCACAAATCAATTGAGTCTCTAAAGTATAATAGCAAGTCCCTATCCAGCCAGAAGCATTTGATCATTGGCAGGGTAGCAGGTGTTAGGAACACATGAGAATATTCACAAGGCCATTAAAGTTGAAATGCAAAACTGCTGGACGGCAGCATATAAATGTTCCAATTTGTTCAAAACCATGAAAAACATTAGTGTAAAAATTCATACTATAAAAATCCGTAATACAATTAATTTATCATATGGAGAAAGTGAGTTAAAAGTGCTTATCTTGTTTTCATCAAGCTTGCTGGAACACTAATGCAGTTGACTAAATGAACAAAACAAGATTAAAAAAAATAGAACAAAATGCAAGCCAACTACTGATTATATTTTAAATCTGTCAAAGATTTCAAATGGGGCACAAGAAAAAAAGGAAAGCATTGTGTGTCAGACATCATTTCAGCAGAGATTGCCTAACAGCGGCAGTTGGCATGCAAATCATCAATTACCAAAGAAAATATGAAACGAAATGTTTTTACCATGACATTACTAATATGTTCATGTTTCCTTAAGACATTAATATAGCACAGGCATGCTACATTGCAGATTAACTTATAGAATTAGAATGCATTTGCAACCATCCACCTAAACATAAGTAGACGAACTAACTCTAAGCAATAGGTCCCCTCAAGCAAGCCATAAGATCACACAGGATAGAACATAAACTTATTGCAGAAGCTCCTGAATCCCAATACTGTGTATATATGCATGTGCATGTGCACGCGCACGTGCTAATCTGCAAAACATCTGGACAGACCTTATAGACTTATAGTCCAGATGAATTTCAGTACTCACACTCTTACCCTGAGATAAGCAAAATGGAAGACCAAATGATGCTAAAAGATACCCTTATATCACCAGGTCAAGTACCATTGACACCACTAACTTTTAGTACCTTATAATCCTTCTTCTACAATGTTATAAAAATCTTCATTTTCCTCAAAAGCTAATTTGGAGGGAAAAACATGCTACATGAAATTGTTCAAGTGAATTTATACAAATTAACTTAATCACATAATACATGAATAACTTTAGATCACAGAGAAAGATACTGAATCCTAAGGATGAACATTAGATTAGAATCTGGAAGGAAAATAATACACAAAGGATTGCAAAAACATAACTCAGATTCAGAAAGACTGAAGACTATTTATCTACAATAGTGTCTCAATTAGGTAAAAAAACACGGGCAGATTTTACCTCAGAACTTGATTTTCTGCAAACAACACATTGTACATGGAAAAATCTACTTTACACTAGAGGACTTTTGAGCATCAGTTTAAAATATACCTCACATCAAGCAGCTACCTAGAAGAATCGCAATTTATACTAAACATACTGACCAACTGCTACGAGAAGTGAGTCATCTTACTATGAACTGACTATACCATATACAAAGATATCATGTCTGTAGACCTTGATATGTGATCAGATGGCAGATTTGGAGCCAGCTTCATTCCATTGGATAATTCACATGGACTATCATATCATTACCTTTGTGATCAAATGCATGAAATTTTAAAGTAAAACCTAACTGAGGATGGACATCCATAGGACTTAAAACTTGATCTGACAAGTCGAAGTTACGTAAACATCACCCTGTAAGTGATAAACTTCCAGTATCATATCATTATGGTGGCACTGATGGTTCCATTTTGATTAATGATAATAGCATAACAAATTGTCTGTCAGAAGTTTCACATTCTTTTGCAATATGACAAGTCAGCCTAATGACAAACAACCATACATAAACATATAATTTTCCCAAAAAAATCTACTCTTTCCATCTCCCTCATGAGCAGTGTTTCTAAATGGATTGCCACACATAACTTTTTTCCTAAGAGGCGTTTTTGCAAGAAAAAGGTGCTCCCATAACTTGACCCATAGATTAAGCCATAAGAAAAAGGGGTTGGCCCATGCATGTTCTAACTGAACAACAGGCACATACAATCTGAACATCTATGGTTGATTGTTGCCTACTATAAACATATAAAAAACTCTCCTTCTCCAGCCTTGAACTATGTGCATCAGTCCACTTGCAGGTCGTGGGAAATGAATCTAATGTGCCATCCGTAGGAATGGATATCATGTATACTGTGCATGATGCTATGCAATGACATCATTTCCATATATGGGCACATCTGAACAGGTGATATCAAAATCGTACAAACCTGCTTGATGAGAACACAAAAGTGCGATCTACACGCTGCTTAAATTAATACTATTGCTAACAAATAATGATAATATCACTGAATTAATATTATATTTTTGTTGGGTACAGGTGATAGTAAATCGAAGCTAAAATGTGTATTCGGTCTAGAAAGATGCATCACCGTAGGCCATGGCGCAGAAGGATATAGCAGGCTTAGCTCGACCAAATCAGAGAGGACCCAACCACATGGGTCAGCCCGTGAGCCGTGCGAAAACAAGGGAGGAGTAACGCACACAGCCGTCCGCGTGCGATCCTCCATATCCTAGGCTCCATGTCTGCTTCCTTCTCCGTTTGAGCATTCCGGGCGAGTATCCAGCACTTTCCCAACCGTCCGCATGCAACCTCCCGGCATTCCTAGATCAACGTCCGCATTCTTCCGAATCAGCATCCTCCCCGCGTCCGTGATTCACCTCCCAGCCTCACGCATCCTTTCCAAGCTGCATCGCATCCCCCTCTTCCAGATTCGGAATCCCAGCCAGCTCTCTTCCGGATTAGCCTCCTTCCCAGCAGCCTGTAATCCAGCTCCTTCCATCCCACTGCAAGCGTGATCCAGTCCTCTTCCGGATTTGAGATCTCCCGCGTCCGTCCCAGCGATTCCGCGATGCAGCAATGCATCACGCGTCAGCTCCATTCCGGAATCCTAGCAGCCTATGATTCAGCCCTCCCGCATCATGCCAAGGATCACGCGTCCGAGTGTTCCATGGCCAATCGGGATATGTATTCAGCCTCTTCTCCCGTCCGCATTCATCTTCCACGGATCACTCTCCCACGACCAACTCCTGTGATCCAGCCGTTTGTGTGCATTCCGCCCCAAGGATCATGCATCCGTTCCCTATGGATTCATTGCCGGCTTCAAGAAGAAGGGAGAGATCTATATAAAAGGAGGGGAGAGGCCATCGGCAAGGGGAGGAGAGAAGGCTCACATCCGGAAGAACAGAGCCATGCTCTGTTTTTGAAAGAAAGAAAAAAAAAAAGAAGAATGTTCCACCAGGAGGGAGTTTTTCTTGTTATTTCTTGCTTTCTTTTATTGGCAAAAGAAAAGAAGCATTAGGCTTCCAATCTTCATTTTTTTTATTTTTGTAATCAATTTTCTTTTTATGAAATCCATCAATTTTCTTTTATGCAACCCGTGTTCTAGGTTCAGTTTAATTTCCACAGTTTATTTTATGCATTCTGAAATTCTTATTTTAATTACAAAAGTTTTCTTTCTTTCCCTTATTTTTTTTAGAAAAATAGCTCTGCTTGGTTAGAGTTTAATCGAATACCTTCAAGAAAATATTTTTTTTAAAAGAAAAAAAAGAAGAATATATTGCCATGAATCTTAATGAAGTTTATGTTCTCTATTTGTATGCTCCAATCGCCTTCCTGTGGATCGACCTCCTACAATCACTATTCATCGAATAGAGGATGGTAAGAGTAATATAAACATATTTATTTGCTGGTTAAGATTTTGACAACGACATCCTTTTTAAGTCATCCCCAGGTCTACAAGAAGATAGAACCAACAACAAATTTTGGTGCCGTTGCCGGAAAGGCAAAGCGAGTCACAAGAAAAATTCAGCGAACGCCACTAAGATCAGGTGTGAAATTTTCAATTTTAGCCTTGATATATTTTCTTAGATTATTTTAATCTTGCCTTATTTAATTCTTCCGAGATTAAAGTTAAAAAAAATAAAAAAATTAATTAATAAAAAAAATTGCTAGTAATTGTTAGGGTGCAATCCCCTGAGGTTATTATACCTCTATTGGAGCTCCTCACGAAGTAATCTCCAGAGCTTATTCAACGGGCATTCGGAGATTGACTGACGCATAAGGATTAGTTTTTAGTTTACATTCAAGTTCTTCCTATATATAAAAAATTAAATAAAAAAACAAAAAATAAAAAAAAATAAAAAAAAGAATTTGCTTGATCATTTAATTAAAGGAATTTAATGTCATGCCATAAAACTTTAAAAAAAATTATGATTGTTGCATGTAGTGTAAAGCATTTGCATAAAATATTCTAAGGGAAGAACCCACTAAAAAGATAAGGATAGAATTTCATCACTCGTCCTTAGCCCAAAAATCATCACAGTGCATAAATATCCTAAGCCTAATCATATAAAAGTAATTAGACATTGGCCTTAGGATTTTCGAGCTCAATAGGCTCTTGGAAAGCGACTGAAGGCCACTCCAGTGAGAACTTTAGTAATTAGTGATGTCTAGGCAAGTATTATAACAGTGAAAACTGTTATGGAAATTGTGGTACTTAAGTGAGCCTAGTGCACCACCACACACCCTAGGACTTATCTGGTCACTAGTTACTAGATCTTCTTAACTGGTATGCTCAAGTTTAATCTGGAAGGAAGATTAGGAGCTGTCTAATCTAGGAAAGAATTTTAGAAATTTTTACCTAATAATTCTTCATGCAACTAGATTTAAGAAGCTATTAAACCTCACTTAATTTTAAGACTAATAGAGCCAAATTGTTGTGTGGTGATGGTTGTAGTCATCTATGTCTAGCCCTTCTTTTCTCTTAGGATCTCGTTCATTTTAGAAGTCAAATCTAATGAATTGTTGATAGTGTATGCATGGTAGAAGGTCATTAAGGGGTAAGTTAACACCATTTGATCCTGAGATTGACAGAACTTTTCATCACAATCAGCGAATTGTAAGCCAACCGTCAATCTCTACAATGGGTGAACATATTAGAACTTTGAATGAGTTGTTCGCACCCGCATCCGCTAGTCCCCTTACTTGTATAGTGTTACCGATTAATAATGCAGCCCAATTCGAGATTCGGGCTGCAACAATGAACATGTTACCCAAATTTCATGGGTTTGAGAGTGAACAACCATATATTCATCAAAACAAATTTTTGACAATCGGTCAAACGTTCAGAAATTAAAGCTTAGATGAAGAGGGTATTTAATTAAGGTTGTTTCCCATGACTTCAGAGGATTGTGCCGCTTCATGGCTATATTCTCTTGCTTCTAATTCCATCACATCATGGGAACAACTATCTAAGAAGTTCATGGCTAAGTTCTATCCCATGGTAAAAACTGAAAAAATTAAGGATGCTATAAGAACCTTTAGAGAAAAATCTGAGGAGGAATTTTTCCAACTTTGGAAAAGATTCCATGATCTTTTAGTCAAGTGCCCGCACCATGAGCTTGACAAGGCTGATCTGGTACATTGCTTTTACAAAGGATTACCTCCAGCACACAAAAACATGATTGAATCCATGCATAAGGGTAGGTTCATGAACCAAACCCCTGATCAAGCCTATAAGTTCCTTGTAAACTTAGCTGAAAATGCCCAAAATTGGAGTGGCTACGGTCAGGAGGTAGATAGAGATGATTATGGGTCTAGAGAACCAAGTATCTACGGATAAAACAGACCCAGAACTCAAGAATATCATGTCCAATCTGGTGAATGGGGTGAATAATCTAAGCAAAAGTTGGATGCTTTCACTATTTCCACTAACTCGAACTCACACAAAAAGTCAAATCCCATCATAAAAGTGGAACATGAGCCACAGGGTTTATGTATCTTGTGTAACAGTTCTGAACATCTAGTGGAGTGTTGTCCTAGTTTACCCAATAGTAAGGCCGAGCAAGCAAATGCTCGTAATTCATATAATGCTTCTAAAAAACCCACTCCCAACTCATTCAGCCCAGTTTATCACCCTGATAATAGGTTTCACCTGAACTTCTCATACAGACAGACTGAACCTATTCAACATCAGGGTGATCCACCAGGTTTTCAGAAGAACTTTCCTAGGATAGGTCCATCACAAATGAACCAATCATTGGCTCCACCTATTCCTCCTTATAGTGCCCCTACCCCTCAGCAATCTACATCGTTGGAAGCCATGATGGCTAACATGATGAAGCAACAACAAGACTTGATCCAACAGCAACAACAGACCAATATGGCTCAAACCCAGACTAACCAATTCCATGCACAAGCAATTGCAAAACTTGAGGTTAGTCTGAGCCAAATAGCCAACTCTCTAGGGAATAGGAAGAGATGAATTACCCAGTCAGCTAGTGCCTAACCCTAGTAGGCAACAGAATCAAGGGCCGAGAGGCCAGTTTTAGATTGACTCAAATGAAAATCCAACCAATGAAGTCCAGGCAATTACAACTTTACGGTCTGGCAAACAAGTGGACAACAAAGTCCAACTTCCTCTACAAGAAAAAGAAGAAAAGCATGAACCGAACCCCACTCAGAAAAAGGGACAAGAACAGAGAACACAAGAAATAGAGGAGAAACCAATAGAGACATACACACCCAAAGCTCCCTTTCCTAGTAGACTACAAGACTCCAAGAAAAAATCTCAGTATAATGAAACCATGGAGGTTTTTAAAAATGTCCAAATAAATTTACCCTTCCTAGATGCCATCAAACAGATCCCCTCCTATACGAATTTTTTAAAAGACCTCACCACGGTAAAAAGAAAAACCAGTATTCCTAGGCAAGCTGTGATGGCGGCATAAGCCTCATCTCTCATTCAACAACAGATTGCCCCAAAATACAAGGACCCTGATTGCCCACCGTAGAAATTAAAATAGGAAAAACCACCGTTCAGAGAGCCCTCCTATTTAGGAGCTAGTGTAAACCTGTTATCCTATTCTGTTTACACAAAGTTAGGTTTGGGGAAATTAAAACCCACAAACATCACTCTTTCGTTAGCAGATAGGATTGTAAAGTACCCCAAAAGAATTGTGGAGGATGTGATTGTAAAAGTTAATGAGTTCTACTACCCCGTGGATTTTGTAGTTCTTGAAACTGAACCAGTAAAAAATTCAGAAAGTCACATCTCGGTGATCCTAGGTAGACCATTTTTGGCCACTTCAAATGCTGTGATCAGTTGTCGAAATGGAATAATGACTCTAGCCTTTGGGAACATGATTGTCCAGCTCAATGTTTTTCACAGTAGCAGTCAGCCAACTGAGATGGACGATTTGAAAGAAATTCACATGATTGAGAACATAATTAGCAATTCTTTTGAAGAGTCGAGTTATTCTGATCCATTAGAAAGATGTTTGGCTAATTTCGGTCAAGATTGTGAATCCAATCAGAAGGTAAACGCATTGTTAGATTCCATTCCTGTGATGGATATTAGCAGATGGGCTACCAAGTTCGAATCATTGCCTATTTCAAAATCTCAGCTAGTGCCATCCAATGTCAAATCTTCCCGACTAGAACTTAAAGACCTTCCCGAAAACTTGAAGTATGCATTTCTTGGAGACAACAAGACCTTACCTGTTATAATTGCATCAAATCTGACTAAAGAACAGGAAGAGAAGTTGTTAAGTATCCTTCAGAAGAATCAGGAAGCTATCGGTTGGTCTATAGCTGATATTAAGAAAATTAGTCCTTCTATGGTCCAACATAAGATCCATCTAGAAGATGATGCAAAAATCTCTAGAGAGCCACAAAGGCGACTTAATCCAGTCATGAAAGACGTAGTTCAAGCCGAAGTCATCAAGCTTTTAGATGCAGGAATTATATATCCTATTTCTGATAGTCAGTAGGTAAGCCCAGTTCAAGTCGTACCCAAGAAGTCTGGCATCACTGTAGTAAAAAATGATCACAATGAGTTAGTTCCTACTCGAATCCAAACGGGATGAAGAGTATGCATCGACTATAGGAAGCTTAATGCCATGACTAGTGCTAGAATGTCTAGCCAGCCACTCTCATTACTGTTTCCTCAATGGTTATTCTGAATATAACCAAGTCCCTATTGCACGTGAGGATCAAAAGAAAACTACGTTCACCTGTCCTTATGGCATTTTTGCCTATCATCGCATGCCTTTTGGGCTATGCAATGCACCGGCTACATTCCAGCGGTGTATGATGATGAGTATTTTTTCCGACATGGTGGAAAAAATTTTAGAAGTTTTCATGGATGACTTTTCTGTATTTGGATCAAATTTCGATGAATGTCTGCACCACTTAACACTTGTTGTAGAGCGCTGTAAAGAGAAAAACTTAGTTCTTAACTAGGAGAAGTGTCATTTCATGGTAGAATCAGGTATTATTTTAGGACACATTGTGCCATAAAGAGAAATTGAGGTGGATAAGGCCAAAGTATAATTAATTGCTAAATTGCCACCTCCCGAGACTATTAGAAAAATTCGATCCTTTTTAGGGCATGTAGGTTTTTACCGCCGCTTTATCAAGGATTTCAGCAAAATATCGAAACCCTTATGTGATTTGTTATCCAAGGATGCTATTTTCAAATTTTGTCAACTTGTTTAACTGCTTTCGAAAGACTGAAGTCTGAATTGACTTCAGCACCCATCATAAGGTCTCCTGATTAGAATCGTCCTTTTGAAATCATGTGTGATACATCTGATTATGCCATAAGTGCCATCTTAGGTCAGCGAGTGACAAAGCTTCCCTTTGTTATTCATTATGCAAGCAAAACTCTGAATGACGCTCAACTCAACTATTCCACCACTGAAAAAGAATTGTTGGCGGTTGTTTTTGCTCTAGATAAATTTTGCCCCTACCTGATAGGATCTAAGATCCTTGTTTATTCTGATCATGCTGCCCTTAAGTACCTTCTCACGAAGAAGGATGCTAAGGCAAGGCTCATTCGTTGAATCCTATTGCTCCAAAAATTTGATCTCGAAATCCTAGATAAAAAAGGATCTGAAAATGTAGTGGCTGACCACTTGTCCGGACTAATTGTTGAGTCATTTGCAGAATCCTTACCTGTATCCGAAACTTTTTCTGATGAACTAATGATTTCCCATACCAATGTTCCATGGTATGCTGACATAGTCAACTACCTCGTTACTGAATAAATGCCCAGCTCTTG
>JAOXJJ010000748.1:197288-220218 GCA_025769935.1 Phoenix roebelenii
TCACAAAGTGGTGATCAAGTTTCTTAAGGAGTCTGTCTTCGCTCGCTTTGGCACCCCTCGTGCTATCATTAGTGATGTGTGGAAACACTTTTGCAATAGAAATTTTAAAGCCCTTGCTAGGAAGTACAACATCACCCACAAGGTCGGTACACCGTATCATCCACAAACAAGTGGACAAGTTGAGATTTCCAACAGGAAAATCAAGGCCATCCTTGAGAAAATTGTCAATCCATCTCGAACGGATTGGTTCCTTAGGTTAACAGATGCATTGTAGGCATATCATACAACCTACAAAACGCCAATTGGAATGTCCCCATATAAAATTGTCTATGGCAAAGCTTGCCATTTACCTGTCGAGTTAGAACACAAGGCCTATTGGACAATCAAATGCCTAAATTTCGATCTCAACAAGGCGGAAGAGCATAGAAAGCTTCAGCTCAATAAGCTTGAAGAAATTAGGAACGATGCTTACGAGTGTGTTAAGAAGGACAAGAATCGCATGAAGGTCATGCATGATAAAATAATCACTCGTAAGGAATTTCACCAAGGACAAAAACAGAGCCATGCTCTGTTTTTGAAAGAAAGGAAAAAAAAGAGTGTTCCACCGGGAGGGAGTTTTTCTTGTTATTTCTTGCTTTCTTTTTATTTGCAGAAGAAAAGAAGCATTAGGCTTCCAATCTTCAATTTTTTTATTTTTGTAATCAATTTTCTTTTTATGAAATCCATCAATTTTTTTATGCAACCCGTGTTCTAGGTTCAATTTAATTTCTGCAGTATATTTTATGCATTCTGAAATTCTTATTTTAATTGCAAAAGTTTTCTTTCTTTTCCTTATTTTCTTTTTTAGAAAAATAGCTCTACTTGGTTAGAGATTAATCGAATACCTTCAAGAAAATGTTTTTTTTTAAGAAAAAAAAAGAAGAATATATTGCCATGAATCTTAATGAAGTTTATGTTCTCTATTTGTGTGCTCCAATCGTCTTCCTGTAGATCGACCTCCTACAACCACTATTCATCGAATAAAGGATGGTAAAAGTCATATAAACATATTTGTTTGTTGGTTAAGATTTTGACGACACCCTTTTTAAGTCATCCTCAGGTCTACAAGAAGATAGAACCAACAACACTGCTCCTAACAGAAAGAATCTAATGTCTTGATTCAATCAACAATCATACACGAGAAAGAGCTAAAATATTTGAAAATGGCTAAAACCACACGTATCAACTGCATCACTTGAAAGACCCTTACAGACACTTCCGAACGAACCTAGAAAATGGGCCCTGTATTTCTATCATTGTACACAACATACTAATCAACAAGCAACCAGGCTTTCGGGGTAAAGGCAGCCTCAAATTCTATTTGTTTTTTTAAAAAAAATCTTTTTTTCCCTTATGGAAACCCATCTGCTTCCACCCATCTATGGAACGATTGACACCAAGAATCTAGATGGTCAAGCAAATAGAATCGCCCTTCGAGCCCCTATTCTATATACATAAAGAGGGGAAAAAAGAAATCCAAGACACTTGTTTCACAATATTCTAAAAATACAACACCAATATCCAGAAAATTTACATCTCTGATCAGAAAACAATGACGGATTGTTTAGATCCAGGTCTCATACCAATGAAAACCTCATAACACGGCGGAATCATGGAGAAAAGCAGCGCAAAATGGAGGGATTTGAATCTGGGATACCTGCGCTGCAAGACGTGGGGGGATCTTTCTGGAGATCCTTCAGCTCCTTCAGGATCCGCTTGGAAGCCATGGTCGCAGACCTAATCCCTTCAATACCAAATAGATCAGAACGACAGAAGAAGAGAGGAGGAGAAAGAGATCAAAGCCAGCAGGGAGGAGGGAGGGAGAGATGGAGTACCGTAGGGCTGGGGATTTCTTGGATCCTTCGCTCTCTATCCCTTCCTGAACGCGGTTTGCGAGGAACGAAAAAGAGGAAAGGCGAAGAAGGGAGAGTTTTATATGGAGTGCTTTTGTTTTCCCCTTCTGATTTTTTTACAGGCACCAGTGAGAGGAAAGGAATCGTGTTCCAAGGGTATTAACGGTGATGGCGACGGTGATCATCGCAATGGAAGGAATGCGTGCTTTTGACGGGGCCTCGGATTAGCGTAGGTTCCAGTCCTACAGCAATTATTGTCTGGCACGTGATGTGCACGTGATCGAATTATAAATTTATTGTGCTCGAGGATACGGTTTAATCAATTAAGACACCAAATTATACTGGTTTCTTCGTTTTTAAATTTAATCAACAAGAAATTTGCTTTGTTAGCCAAAAGTGTTGGTACCTTGACTTACATCAACTTGTTAACCATTTTGAAGGGAAGCCGCATTTACCGGCCAACTTCCAAACTTATTAACACAAATAAAAAAATCAAATAATTAAATGATCCATAAAAATTTTTTAATTCTATATAAATATTCAAGATCTCCTCGACAAATAATCGATGTGGAACTAAACACATGATCCTGAGGATCTCACTCAAAAAAACTAGCCGAGAGATATTTTTTGGATTTTTTAGTCCCACAAAAGTACTCAAAAATCTTCTGGGTAAATAATCATTATGGGACTAAATACACTCCCGCACGGATCCTCACAGATAGAAATTATATAAATAAAAAAATAAATAATAAAATGATCAAACTATTTATGCTTTGATTGCTTTCACTTTCAAGTCGAGACCTCTCATCACAAATATATCTTTCAGGAGCAAGTTTCATCAATTTTGACAAAGGGGACTTAGTCAGCTAATTAGGCTTGCTGAGGCTGCTGGAATTGGCTAGATTAGTTCACAAACTGGTAGGTCTCCCATGAAACGGCACAGCAAATTGGCACATGAACGAAGGAAAAAAGAAGAGACTGATAAGGGTTCGAAGAAACAAAAGTTTCAGCTCGCCAGAAAAAAAAAAAGAAACAAATTTTAAAAGCAGATTTGTGTACCTTAAATTCATCCAAGCAAAGTAGTAACCCTCTGTAATTTGTATTATTGCCATCATTAAATAGAAAAAGAAGCATTTCATCTGCAAGAAAATAAAGATAACGAGAAAATTATCTAAATAAATTGTTAAATGACAGCATTCATGTCTTTGCGCAAATCAGAAATACTATAGCAACCAAACAGCTGCATTTTTAATAGGCCAATCCCTGGTGGTATCTAATTCAACCAAAACAATTATATTAAAGTTGATCAATCCTTAACCATTTAGTCTATTTAATTTGTTTCAACAGGTTGTAGATCGGATTAAATTATCTATTTAATAAAATAGTTAGGTATGTTTAATAAACAAATCAAATTCGAATTGATAGGTTTTTAATATAACTTGTATCTGACCTGACTCGTATCTTGTCCAACCTGTTCCAATTGAGCATAAAATAATGTTGTCCCCACAATAGAACCATAATGTAAGCTAGGAAAGGAATAAAAGTTACAATTCATACGCGGCCGGCACCTTAATGCCCTCTTTAAGAATTAGTGTGTAAACCTCTAATCCAGCTAACATGAATCAAGGATCAGGTGTTCCAAAATCAAACGAGTGTGGTGTTCATTTGCACATTTTAACATCTACCACACACAGCAACAAGTGGCAACTATAATGAAGCTTAAAATTCAAACGAACCTGGTCCCCGGCAACCAGCAAGCACTGAGCTCACTCAGACTATAGTCTGGCCTTTTTTCGATATTTTGAGGAATGAGATATGGACTTGTATACATGTTCCTTGTATTTAAAGCATCAACAAATTATACTCTGCAAACGGCTACTCATACACACTTTATTCATCAATCTGATAAACAAAATATAAAATGTGAAGATTTTTTAGGATTAGGAATTTGGTTGGTAAATGGGAATGATCAACCATCTGTCGGGAAACAGGATATGTATAATTTAAGCAGAGAATTTCACTCCTTCATCATCTGTTGAAGTCCCCTTGAAAATTGCTGCTTTACCCTTCTGTTCAAGTAACCTCAGGGCACGCATCAGCACACAACGATCAATCCCCGCAAGCTCTGGAAGCATAGGAAGTAAATGTCACAGAAAAAAGTTGAGGATCGGCATTCGAGCAGAAGGCCAGTTATATGCTAAGATGCATCGTGGTGTAACCAACAGGAATCCTAGACATGGGATGTCAGCTAGATTTAGATGAATGTAAAGAGAACAGAGTTACCAATAAGTGAGTCCACAAGAATCAAAATATTCGAAAGTTTTAAGCAAATAATGCTATCAGGTGCATGCTAAAAAAAACCCAAAGAAATAGGTCCAACAATGTGAATAACATTGTTGCATTTAAAAGACAATTCAAACATTGAGGGATTTGGGATTACCGGTCCCTCGAGTCTCAATTCCTGATCGTATATCCTCGACAGTCATGACGCTGTCTTCAAATCCATTTTCTTTTACCTGATCAAATCAGAAAAAAAAAAACTGGAAATGATTAGCACATGCTGAATATTGTTGTAATACTTTGGAGCTTTAATTAAAGTTAACTCACAAAGTTCAAAATATAATCTGCCCAAGCTTGAATTCTTAGCCACAGAATAAGACATTTCTTGTGGCTTTTGTCCATCCATTCTGCACGACCTGCAAGAATGTACAAGTTAAGAAAAGCCATTTACTTTCATGATGATGTAACTATAATGCGCTCAACCTTTTTTTCAAACTTCTTCCCCAAACAAATACACTATGTTTTAACTTTCAAATAACGATCATGACAAACCTTCAGAAACCAGAGCATTTAGAAATACCTCTCTTGCCTCATGGCTTAGAGATCCTGCAAACCCACCATGAAAATTCAGTAACAAAGTTATGAAAAAACTAAGAAACCACCAGCAAATGATAACTAAAGAACCATACGTTTAATGCAGCATGTGAGGCCAAAAAAAATAACTTGGTTATTTTCTCATATGCTAAACGAGGCCCAACCAAAAAATGTTTTAAAGCAGCAATATATATCCTATAATTTTTTTTTATTTAACATGTTTCAGAACTGTTTGACATCTTTCCAACACTCAGAAGTATTCACATATTCCATCAAGAGACATGACTTACTTTCAATGACTGGATTAGAAAATAGGGGAAAATCTTCTTCCAGCCCAATAACAAATATTTTTTGACTTCTACAGTAATCAAGTATCAGTTCCTTCCATAGTTGCACTTGCTTCTCACGTGTTTCCCTTACTGGCTGCAAACTACAAGGACAAATATAATAAAAGTTACATGCAGGTGGCCTCCTGCTGAAGTGGAAAAGGAACGAAATTCCCACGACAAGGACAAAATCAACGATTGAACAAGTAATACATAATGTTTTTTCTTTGGTAAAAATAATACGTGGTGTTTCATTAGTATAAAAAGCCAGCAATACTTACTAAAAGATTGAGTTAAACTAAAAACCATGAATTTATTTTCCTTAGCAATGAATAAGTTGGGTAATTAAAACAATGAAGGCATGTTTTTTTATTGGTACTTGGTAATTTCCAACAAAAACCCATCAGGCTGACCAAAATAAGTAGATTTCATAGGGGTTTGCATAACCAGGTTAGGTTTGGGTTTTGCTGCTCAGGAAATAACAAGTAAAGAGAGGGTGGATCTGCTTTAGAAATTTAAAGCAAGGTCCAGGGCTCTGCACCCATGATTAACTCAAAGGAGGAAAGACCCTAGAGAAATGATTTTTAAAAGGTCAAGTCTATATTATATACCATGTCTATGACAAACATACTTCAAGCTACAAGCCTTATCCCACCTACAATCTGCTCTATAGAATATAAGGGGTGGTCCATCAAAGTTTGAGGACAATATAGCAAGTTCTTAGCTTGACATCAAACTTTCATCATTAGGGAGCAAAGTTTCAGCAGCACAACTTTTAGCACGAGAGGGGTTTACCTTGTGGGAAGTAAAACTTGTTTGTTGGCCAACCAAAGCTCATTAAATAGAGGAGAGACCGAAGGTTTTGTTATACTTGAAAAGAGGTTAGACAAAGATGATGAGGCAAGAATATAGGTATTTGTGTTTATATATGAGGCATAGGTTGTAAGGAAAAGAGCAAGTTTGGCACAAAACACCAAAAAGGTATCAGATAAGATTAGAACAAAAAAAGCTTTCCTCAATAATAATTTGCACAACTTTTGTTATGAAACTTGACAATAGAATAAAGGGATATATGGTAATATTATCTGACACTGCTAAGGCTAAGAGGGTAATTTCCATGTGAAAAGAATGCAGGTTTAAGATAGAGCATGGTGATAATCTTTGAGAAAGTAATGAATGCAAAACAGAGAGAAAAGGGAAAAGAGAACATAGGGCAATTGGTTATAAGCTACAAGACGAAACCAATAAGACAAACCTGCCTACATTCAAATCCATGTCAATAATTTCAGACCAAATAAGTCAGCTGAATGGATTATTTTGATGTGGTAGCACTTGCAGAAATTCACAATATCAAACTATAGTAAAGTCATCTTTGATAATGAGTTGTGACTATAGTCCAGTTTGGACATTAATCAGGTTTAGTCTAAGATGGCCTAAATATAACACCATGCCTAAGGTCCATTCTTATGCATGGTAACAAGGCCTATTTAACAAATCAAACCATTGATGTCAAATCTATTACTTACCGATCCAGGTTTAGTATAACTTGTGGTAGGGTCCAATTATATATCATTCAGTAGTAACTTTGGAACGAGACAAATAAAGTTCAAGTTTTGAGAACAGATTCAATAAAAAAGTTTTTCATCTGTTGCTTATTGATGCAGTCTGACTCTCCCCCTTCCCCATTCCTTATAAAAGGAGAAAATCATATCAGTCAGCTGATCGAGATCATAAGAAAGATATTTCATTCTTCCATCGCAATTTAAATTTTAAAACATATTAAAAATTTGTTAAAGCAAAACTAAAGCAGGAACTTTAGAAAGAACCACATTTAAAATGAAGAGGTTCAGTAGATTACGTGAAATAGGGTGGATAATTGAAGAAGTGAGGCAGCTTGAAGCTCCCTAATTTCTGCATCTTACCACTCTTTCACTTTCAAGCACAAAACTTTCTACTGCACTTCTGTAATCAAAACATTTATAAATGTAACTTCCAAGCAGATTTGGTTGTTGAATGGAAAAAAGGAAAAAAAAGGCATAAGAAATACATCAAAAGAAAAATTGTAGAGAATACCTGATAATATATACCAGAATAAATGTTACAAAGTGAAAATGGTCCAGATTACTAAATTCAAGGATCCCGGTACCTTTAGACAAGGTAAATAATACTTAAAAAGAGTCATGAAATTATAGCAATCAAAATTGGTGCTTTTTGAGATTTTTTTTTTTTTTTTTGAACACTAAAAGTATAGTTTCCATTACATAAAAAGAGATATTATATATTCTTACATTCTTTTACTATGTACTACATTTTTTCTTGACATATTCCATTTGAATCTATAATACTTAAAAATAGGTCAGGCTAATTAGTGTCCAAAACTAGTTTTTGGAGTGGACAGAATCCACAATCCCCGAGGAAAAATCTCAATAATTAAAGCTTGAGACAAATCAGGAGGGATTCATCAATCTCTTAAGAACTAAAAAAAGGGAAAAATCTCATGCAACTAATATGCAACATCTAGAATAAAGCAAAGCACAAGAAATCGAAGAAAATTGGGGAAATGGAAGTTCAATCCATAAGAGTTACATAAGCTCATGACAATCTTTCTTGCAGGTCAAAACCATGGGTAAAACCCTAGTGCCAAGCCCTTTATCAGTAAGGGTCAAAAGAGAGAGTAAGATACTTTAGCCTAAAAACCGAGACCGACAGGTTCATGAAACAACTACATAATATATATATAATCACTAGGTGGATTTTATTCGTGATGCCTATTTTCAAACATAGGGGCTATTTGGATCAGTGGAACTCAACTCGCCTATAAGTTGAGTTACAATAGCAGCCAAGCATGGGTTTTGGAGGCTCACAATTTGATCGCATGCTATAGGCCGATTGCAGCTTGGGACAGCTTAGGCCTAAAAGTCTACAACCTATCTCAAAGCCAAATGACTGTGGGACAAACTACAAGGCTCAAGTTGTCTCGAGTGTTCCCCATTCACTTCCTCCTTGACTTTGTTGCCCACTCCACCTGCCTCTCCTCCTACCCTTTTCGCTCTCTTCCATTGTTGTCAGCAGCCTCCTCATCTTCCTTCATCTCCTTCCCTTCCCCACCGCTCCTTCAAACTCTCCACCTGCCATTCCTCTCTCTCCTCCTCCCCCTCCACCCTTCACCCTCCCCCCTCCACACTCCCCTAGACTCTTCCCGCACCTCCCCCTATCCCCTGCATGGATGGTTTCCTCCTCTTTATTTCCATCCCCTCCCTCACTAGTCCTCCTTCAACTTCTTTGTACACCACTCCTCCCTCCCCTCCAGCTCCCCCTTCCCCTTCGCCCTCCCCCCTCCATGGCACCTGTCGCCTCTTCCCTCACCACTCCCTCCAACTCTTTCTCCGTCTCCTCCACCACTGATGGCCGCCTCCACCTCCGCTTTCTCCCTGGTCGTAACCTCTTCGTCTGCATTGCTCCTCCCTCTCATCCTCCACCCCCTCCCTCCGCATCATCCCCTGCCCCTCCTCCAAATAATGGTGATTCATCCCCCTACAACTTAATTGCATGCTATCATGCCATAGGCGACTGAGATATAGTGCAACTTAAGTTGCATGGTTCCAAATAAGCCTTATATTATGGTACAACATAGAGATGAAACGGTCATTCTTTGTCCCCACGAATCAAGATAGGATTTTCCATATTTATCAAATACAATATAGGCCCCAAAATGTAAATGATACGGATCGTGGACGATGTTAGCCAGTTAGCCAAGTAAATGAGGAAAAAAAGTTTGCTTCCTTTTGTTGTGAGCATATCAAACAAGTGTACTAAGATCAAGGTTATGAAGTGTAAAAAAATAAAAAGGAAGTCCCTCCATAAAAAAGAATCATGGCGCGGAAAGCTGTTTTTTAGTTTAGATCACCTTAGTACATTCCCATCTACTACCTTTTGATAATGATTAATGTAGCTAAGTGCCTGAAGAAGCTAATGCTTGATGCACAGCAAGAAGCAAATGCACAACTTGCAAACCCTAGAGGTGGTGCGTTTAAGCATGTTAAGTTGGAGATCTTTTACATGGCCACATAGAAGAAGTGATATTGGAGGTGGAAGTAAAAGACAAAAACCTCTAAAGACATATTTTGCTCATAAGTATAGCCTTCATAAAATAAATAGGAGCACGCCATTGCTAAAATTACAAGGTGAATTACAGTGTTTGGAGACAAATGTGTATGGAGGTAAAATCTAAGAGGACTATATATCTAATTATTTAGTTGCACTTAAGATGAGTGCTCATAACCATTAGTCCAGATAACAGGGCTGTTCAGATGATGCAAGTTTTAGCCACAAATGTTTAAGGGGGCATTGTTTACTCTAAAAGTAGAAGAGCCTCTAAAAGTAGAAGAGCCCCTATAGTACTGTCACCAGTAGCATCTGTAACAAAGCCACAGCTGGGAAGTAGAGGATGACAATATGCTTAAGAAATAACATAAGAGCGCATAAAGAATAACTTAAGCATAGTATATTTCTTAAGTGTAGAGTGTGGCCTATCAACAACATATGTCATTTTGCTAAATGAAATTGGCATAATGAAACCATTATATGGTTTTAGCTTTGGGAATTCAAAGAAATTGATAATTACATTATTGAATAACGTTGTAACAATCGAATGGAGACTCAAAAGTAATCATTGAGAACCAATTGCATATCTAAAGGTGCAAAAAAAAAGAAAGAAAGAAAGGTTGAACCAAATGGTAATGGAAACTAGAAAATGGAAAAGCATAAAGGAAGAGCTAAAACATGATAAATAATAAATCTCCCATCACTAGTTTTACATAACTGCATAAAGTCATGCTATCAAACTATCACAATATAGATCAGTATGAGCAAGCATCAATAAGTAACAGAACGAACATTTGAAGTGCAACACTGTTAAGCATAGTATAAGACAAAAAAGAATAAAAGGAAAACTAAAAGATGCCCACATTTAAGCAAAGAAAGAGAAGAATATCACCACCTTAATACCAAATCCTAGGAAAACAAGTCATGTTTTCATGTATCTGAGAATAAATCTAGAGGATCCGGACATGGAGAGCCAAACAGCCTAAATATCCTTGAAGATTAATTGGGGTTTGTTCTTGCGGGTCTTGCGATGAAATCCTCCTCGAGGTCTCATAGAGAGAGGAAGAGAGGGAAGCGGGGGGCGCGTACCTTTACGTCGCAACGGCAGAGGAGAGCTTTCGCGCGCCGTTGGGGGAGTTGCGGCGCAGCGGCCGGCCGGTTGGGACGGCTTGGCCGGGACAACCTTCTATTGTGTATCGACAGCTATAGTGGTACTCTCTTATAGTTAGTGGGGCGTATTTAAAAAGGGGAGTAACTATATAAAGTCGGCCCTCCCACCGAAATCTTTCGTTTTCTGCTCTCGCCCGATGGATCGATTCAAGGGTTCAGAAGAGACCAGAACGAATCGCCGGAAACCCCCGAAGAAAACAGAGTCCGCGGTGAGGAGGCGCCGGAAACGATAAACGTTGGCGAAGAAGGGGCCGAAGGGAGGGAAGCGCCGGAGGATCCGACGCTGTTCATAGGGATGAAGGTATGGAGGATAGCCTCGATCAACGGGACTGCAAGGGGGATTACCTCGGCGTCGCTTCCGATCCCTATGTTACCGAGACAGTTCTCCGGATCGGTAGAGATCTTCCCCCCTCAAAGAATCGTCGTCATTCTTGATTTCTGCTTCTAATTCTTTTTTTAAAAAAAAAGATCTTTTGGTGATTACCTGATCGTAGATTTGGGTCGTGACCAGATTGGGCATGGATTCATGTAAATGCACATAATATGTGGAAAATCTTGATTTATTATAGGGGTCTGGCTTCGTATCATATTTTTTTTGTGTTATATTTCGAATCTTGATATTTGTTCTTATGCTTTGGGAGGGAAATTATAGGCATAATTTTCGGTTTTCGGTTTTCAGCTACGACTTTTAGCCCTTCTATGGCTGAATTTTGCTTCATATATACTTATAGGCGTTATACCCTGCTTTATGATCTTTTGAACATGTGATTGATCTTGATATTTCCATTGCAGCTATATTTCCTTTCACATTTGGAAGCTCTCTTTGTTTCAGTGAGGCAATATTCTTTGAACAATGTGTTCGTTTGTATGGACGGAAAAGCCTTTGCAAGCAATCAGAGAAGTGATGGTGTGAATGCAACAATGTGATTTTAAATTTTAAAACTGTATTGATGATTAAAACTCTTTATTCAACTGCAATCTATCAAATGTATTTATTCTGTTTAACATCTTTCAATAGAGTTTAAAAAGAAGTCTGTCCAACTTGATCTTCATTTAAATTTTCAGTCAATACAACATTATGCTCTATGGATTCTGTCATCTGTTGTAAAGTTATAAAATGACTAGCACTTAGGACTTCTCTAACCTACTCCCAGTCATCTTGTCTGTCCCATCATTTCCAAACTCTATGCTACCCAACAAATGAAAGAATTTTCTCATCTCTTCCACCTCATCTAGGTCTCCATAATCACCACCTTCCCCGTCGAATCCCATTACCAAGTATTTGGTCATAGTCCAAGGCCAGAAAAAGTTTGCAAAGTCACCAATCAAAATATTTCATGTAAACTTGTATCAATGAATCCAGAATATTTAACTATTATGTCCATGCACTAAGACAAAAATCTTCTCTGTTACTTTCCCAATTAATAGGCACATCAAATGTCATATTACCATCTAATTCATTCATTTTCTAGCAATGTCTTTCCGTTTACATATAGCACTTTCTTGGCAAAGTTTTTGTCTCCCTAGGGGGCACATATACTCCATTTTACATGTTATGGCCATATCTAATACATATCAGATATTGGTAAAGACTTGGATACATGTCCAATGCTTCTAATGAGTATCTCATTCATTAAAAAATAGAAAAGGTCTGGATGCCTCCTAGTACATCTGGATAGTTTCCAGACTCTAGGGATAGTGGAGGAGTTTCTTTTCTTTTCTGATGTTTGTTAACATTTTGATGATAAACATGATGGATATCATGGGATGATTAATCTTGGAATTTGTGATATTCTATGTTGTGATATCAAGTAGGAATTATATCATCATGATAACCATTTTAGGTTTATTTTCCCTTAGTTGCTGCAGCCTCATATGGTTGGTTTATTTTCCCTTTTTTTGAAAAAAAATCTAGCACTAATGGCGCTCTGCCTTTATCTTGAGAAAGTATTCATTTTATTCTTCACTGATACTCCTAGTAGAGACAGAAGTTTCAGAAATCAGATTTTAAGGGTAGATTAGTTAAAATTCTGCTAGGAAGGCATGGATCATTAAGCTTTGATGACAAACAGAAGAGGCTCAATATTCTGCCTTGATTTGCAAATCTTTCTATAATCTGGTTCACAATGACTTCAGTGTTGGTCAGGGCAGCAAAGAATTCACAAGCACACCTTTCGTATTTTCTTGCTCCGAGGAACAAAGGTCTTTAACTGTAGGTGGAAGCTAGGAGCAGTCCATGTAAGTTTGGTAGGATATCAAGTATGAAAACTTAAAAGTTGTTGGGTTGATCAATGGATGAATACTTTGTCATATAGCTAAATATGTTCACTTGTGAGCAAACTGTTTTAACATTTATGAGTTACTCGCGAAATCTCCATACTTGAGCGGACTTATGGTACTATTATCCTTCTTTTATGATAATTAGCTGACCTGTATTTTTTTGGTAAAATTAATTGACCTATGTTGATGAGTTAGAATCTCTCCAAGTTATTTTCAAGCTCAGGGATCCAGTGACTCGGACAACTTATGCTCATAACAGTTCTCATACATGAAATTGACTAATTCGGATCAGCATATCCCTTGACAGTTCATTTGCTATTGATAACTATCCTTCATTTTCTTCTGTCAGTGAACTTATTTATCATCCATGGTTGTGAAATTCTAACTCATTGTTCCAAACACTGCTGTGACATCTTACAAACATATTGTCTTAGCCTTTGAACAGAGTTGCCGACAAATTTATTTGTTTATTTTTTCGTTGTGTTTTATCTTGCTTGTGAATCTGCTGGGAAGATACTTGGGAAAGCAAGTAATGAGGCAGCTATTATGAGTTTTATATCTCTCTTTTCTTTAAGGGAAATGATGTTGGTTACATTGTTGCCTTGCTGAAAATAAGTTCTAGAAGATTATTATATATGTTTTTTTATAGTCTTAGAAGAAGCAAATAACCAAAGCAACTTCTTTTATGGAGTATACTTTAATGTGATCCGGTTAAGCTTATTTTGAAAGTGCATATTAGTATCTTAAGACCCTATATAGCTGGGACAAGGGTTGATGGTTAGGATTGTATCCAAGGTACGCCGAGCCAATACCAGTCGGTGTACCGATGGCGACCCAAACCGAGTCGGTACCGGTTCGGGCCATACCGAACTGGTACTAGCCCGGTCCACCGCGAGGGAGCGCACCCACGTAGTTTCCAACGCGCACAGGATGTTTTCCTGCAGTTCCATAGGCGAGCCGTGCGCAAGGGCGCGCTTTGCCGTGCGTTTCCCCGCACGAGCACTTTTCCCCACTCGTTTTTCCGCTCGCGGACGCGTTTCCCTGCGATTCCCCACGCTACTGCCTTTCTTTTTTTTCTTTTTTGCTTTACTTTTTCTTTTCCTTCTCTTCTTCCTTCTTCTTCCCAAAGTGCCCTCTCTCTCCTCATTTCTTCTCCTCTCTCCTCTCTTCTTCTCTCTTCTCCTCTTTTTCCCCCTTCTCCTGCGAGCAAGGAAGGGTGAACGGAGCTCTTGGGAGGGGGGTGATCCTTGTTGGGATTCTCGGGAGAGGATGGGCCCGAGGCCCGGCCTCCCTTCTTCTTCTTCTCTTCTTTTTCTTCTTCTTCTCTTCTTTTTCTTCTTCTTCCTCTTTCTTCCTCTTCTTTCCTCTTCTTCCTCTTCTTCCTCTTCTTCTTCCCCATGGGCGCGCTACCCCGCGCACGGGCTGATGCGAACTGGTCCGGTTCACACTAGTACACAGCGGAAACTGGTCGGTTCCGACCTCATAGGGGCCGAAATCATTTTTCACGGCCGAACCGTACCAGATGGCGTTGGTTGTATCAGTATCTAAAGAATATCAAAATAAGCTGTAGCTTATATTTGAAAATGTTTGCATCATAAATGAAGATGTCAATATAAGTTTACATAAAACAACAATTGTTACTATCATCACATTCCAATGTTTCAACTTATGACGGTTAGAGAAAGGGGTTTGAAACTGGTCGAGAAAAAGATCTTCTGAAATTGACTGATGATCAGGAGTAAGATTTCCTAAGGTAAACTTCATCTGCATCCATGACCAAAAATTTATTAAACCTATAAGATTACTTTCACTTAGCATGCAAGTTTATGTTGCCTAGTAGTAAGGCAGGCAGTGAATTCATTATCAGGGAGATGGTTGAGTAAGTTATAGTCCTCATGTTGGCATATACCATCAGGATCATACGATGTCATCACCAATGCCTAGAACTGATGTCATCACCAATAAAATTTTGAAGTTCACAGGATCAGGAAAGATGAAGAGATGTATATTAGGCCCTGTTTGGAGGAGTTGTTGGCAGTAGTGCTTTTGAAAGTAAAGCTATTGAAAATAGAGCTTTTATAAAAAGCTATTTGCTGTTTGGTAACTATATTTCTAAAGTGTTGTGGCACTTTAATATATGTTTGGTAAACATACTGAGAAAGTACTTTTATATGATAAAATTACCATAAAGGATATTACATAGTATTATATAATAAGGCATATAACATATATTAATACATAAATGTAAGATATAGTATAATATCACTGTAATGTAATATAATATAATTATAATATAGTAATATAACATTGTATACTATAGCATAATAATTTAATATAATATTAAATTATTTAATAGCCCTTGCAGGCTGCAGATGTTGACAAAATATTATAATTATTAGTATACATTAATTTTTCATAATATAACATAATACAAAATTATTTAACATAACATATTAATGTATTATGATATAATGTAATATAATATTATATTTATAGTATAATTCAATAATAGGAAACAAGAATACCTTTTCTTATACGGAAGGAAGTCCGATCCACTCTCCAACAGATTTTTAGGTTTATAAAGGGACAAAATATGTAATTGTTATATTTTATTATGGGTATTTTGGTCAAAAAACAGCTTTCCGAAATTTTTACCAGACACACTTTTTCATCCAAAAGTACTTTTGGAGGGCCAAAAAGTGCTTTTTGGCTTTAGTAATTATAGATTTTGCTATCTTGTTGATCCGGATGCTGAGGTGTTAAAACAGTGGATAGCCCTTGCAGGCTGCAGCTGTTGACAAGATTTACTTGAGCAAACTGAGGGATATTTTTTACATTCATCATATGAGTATGACTTACTAATGGCCAGCACTCGGAAAACAGAAATTGTTACTGTGCTAGTTGAAGCTAGCAAAAGAACGTCTGAATATGAAAGTGAGGTGGTCTGCTCCACCAGGTAAATGTGGCTAATGGCCTTGGTGCATAGATCGCTGCAGCTTCGGGCAGTATCTGGGCTCGCATTTGGAATTTTACCAAGAATGCTCTCGAATTTTCTCCTCCTGCTCTTCTGGCTTCCCCCCAGCCTCCACCTCTTGGATCATGGCGAAGGACTCTCTTACAGCGATGATGATATACATTGTGGAGCACGAGAGTTTTGGAGAGTTTTGCAGTGATGATGGTAAAAGAAATACAGGGCACTGCATCGGTGGTTTTGGGAGGACAAGTAGAGAGTTTTGGAGGACAAGCAGGAGGAGAAGAAGAAGAAGAAGAAGAAGAGAATCCAGACCCTCTCACTTGGTCGATGCACACACAGTAAAGTGATCGGTTATCATATCCATACGAGTGGGATATGCTCTACGGCCAATGAGTGTTTATCCATGAGCCAGCGTGATATATGGTGCTCATGCCCGTGCTGCCATGGGACGACGAAGAAGAAGAAGAAGAAGAAGAAGAAGAAGAAGAAGAATAAGAAGAAGAAGAAGAAGAAGGAGAAGAAGAATCGGGAGGCCCTCCACTAAAGAAATTTAATTTCTCCAATCGTTGCTCTGATACTTCAAACCTCTGATGATATGTACCCCAAATCAGGGGGGACAGCCCACCAAAACTCTCCAAAAGAGAGCTACACCACAAATGTCCGCATTGTTATTCAAAACTTACTGCATGTGTGCAATCTTTTGCAAAAGAGCTGATTTATTTGCTTCCTAACATCAATTCTTTGTTCCTTCTCATCGGACAGAAAAAAAAAAAGCAAGTTCGCTGCCTTGTTGCAGCTCTGTTCACACTCGTCCACAAAAATTGTATAAAATAGATCAGTAATAGTTTTCTTAACAGATTACAGCACTAGGAAAGACCAAAACCTGGATGGAAATTTAGCAACGAGGACGTCCTCCGTGATGTGCCATCTGACCCATATCCACTCCCAGGCTTCTCAAAGCCAAAGCAGAGGCGGTTTGAATCCCTGGAGGTGGCACAGCCATTAGCCAGGTCCTCTCCACCGCACACCTTGTGCGTCCGGTGACTCGCACCGTTGTCCATTCCTCAACTTTTTTCCAAAATGCATACTGCACCTGTGCCTAGTGTAAGCCTTAGTTGAGTGATCTGGATCTCCATCCATATGTAATTGCTTTCAGGAGAAAGATCCTACCTTTAAAAGGAGAGGCGTCTCAATTGTTTTCAAGAGTTTCCTCTTCTTTTAGTTCTCCACATCAGTGAGAAATTCATTGTGATCGATTTATGATAGATTATGAGTCCTGTCAGGGTCTGAACTTGTGCTTTGATCTCTAGTTCTAAATACAGCTGCATTGTGTATTCATCTTTTCACTTTGTATTCACCCTCCCCTTGCATGCATGCAGGTTCATAGATCCAAGAGCGTAGATATTTTCTATATCTTATTGCAGGAGGTATTAAAAGAAGGCTCACGAAAGAGGAAAGTGAATAATATTGGGGCATCTGATGGGACATTGACTTTTTAGAGAACAATCTCATTTATGTTGAGGCTTTGAGAGGTGGAGATATTTACTGCCTGTACAACATATTATTTTGTGTTCTATTCAAGGCTTTTTTTCTTCCATCTGTGTGATCTCTATTATTTGTGTCAGGGTAATTTCTTCTGTCAAACTTGAGGTCCTGGTGCTCTGAAATGATACTGTAAATGCATCTATTACTTGAATGGTCGGCACATCCGGTAATTGCATCCATTATTTCTGATCAGAATGAGGAAGAAAGCTCGTGTTTCATTTCCCTGCGTCGGCCATTTCGTCTACAGTTCCAGTTTTTTGCATGCAAGCACACTTGCACATCTGTATGTGCCTGAGCATAGAAGCACGCATATGCCCACATGCAGATGCCCATGCAAACACTGATGACAGCATGGAGTATGGACGGCTAGTATTGTGTTAGTTAAATGACAAGGGGCACAGTCATTTAATTTTGAGTCGGAATAAACAAGAGGAACAATTATTTTACTCGTTTAGGTAATTTGAGTTGGGTTTGGTGCTGTAGGTCTGTAGGGTCTCATTTCTTGTGTAGGACAGAGAGACAGAAGGGGTCAAACCAAGGTCGATGGAATCATTTCAACCAGACAATTTCGACCGTTTTGAGCTATACGGATGGCTTATCGGTACAGTTCCGATAATAGAAACGAGATTCGTTGCTTGAGCCAGAGAAGGAGAAGGAAAGAGAGAGCGAGCGGGTGAGGAAGAGAGAAGGAGAGGTCAGGATACCAGTGGAAGACCGGCGGAGGCCAGCTGAGTCCGCCGGAAGTGAGGCCACGACTGCTTCTCCTATTTCGAACGAAATAAAAGTCGGGCCGCATCCACCGCCCTCTCTCTCCTACTCTCTCTCTCTCTTTCTCTCTCTCACACACACAGTATTGTACCCTCTGTCGGTACAGACTCGGCACGGCCTTTACCGAATCGTGCTGCCAAAGAATAGGTACGGTATTCGGTATCAGTTTCTCCGATCTTGGGTCAAGCCCACTACAATCTTCCAAAGGCGATGCCATTCCGCTGCTGTTGCATATTGACCGATGGTCCTTGGCAACTTGGCAATCTAGATTTTATAACCCGAGACATTTGAGGCCATATCAGCAAGGGTGATCAGCAACCCGATTCTTGCTGGTTTTAGCTTGTCCTACGTTTTGAGGTCTTAGCCCCCACCGAACTAGAACAGGAAAAGAAAACTGCGTCCCCACAGAAGGTATTGTCCGTTTTGGAGCAGGTAGAAATCTTCCTCGCGGTTTTGCTCTTTAAAAGGCGCATCCTGAGGGAAGGGTAATCGAGCCCTCCATTTAAGGCACAGACCTTTCCGCTATTCAGTCGATACGAGACTAAGTCCGAGACCTTTTATTCCCACAACATCAGCCCCCCAGCGGGAAGGTCTGAGCCGAGGTCAAAAGCTCCTACTTGGCACACCATTTGTTGAGATCGGGATTCCCCGACCTCAGACCTTAGCCCCCACCGAACCGAAAAAGGGAAAGAAGATTGCGTCCCCACAGAAGGTGTTGTCCGCTTTGGAGCAGGTAGAAGCCTTCTTTATGGTTTTGCCCTTTAAAAGGTGTCTCCTGAGGGAAGGATAATCGAGTCATCCATTTAAAGAACAAACATTTTCGCTATTCAGTCGATGTGGGACTAAGTCCAAAATTCTTTATTCCCACAATACTACATATTAACGGACATGCAATATGCTTCTTTGCATGTTCGTACATACGATCACTTCGTTTGGAGATATGGAGAACGCGCACGGAGAGAAGGAGCTGAGGTTAATTCAACGGCCACTGTTCCACCAATCAATGGTAGTTGACCGACATGCACCACCCGCTTTGTCCTAATCACAATCTATGAGTAAATATTTGCATTGATCTTCACATTATAAGCATTTGTATTTTATTTCTCCTGCCTCTCACGATTGCACCGTGCATTGCTCAGGAAAAGAAAATATCGAGCAGACAAAAAGCTTTGTTCAACACCGCATCCCGTTTTGTTTGAATCTATTTATTAAAGGAGTTAGGTTCAAGTTTAAACTTTTAACCCATTTAATAATTGAATTGGATTATGACTAACTTATTTAAAATGTGTTTAACCTGTTTAAAACTTGCTTAGCTTGTTTCTGACCTATTTAATCCAACCTGCTTAACATGTTTAACCTGTTTAAGTCTATTTAACCCATTAAATATCCATCTAACCCGTTTAACCCGTTCAATGTATTAATACCGAGTTATGTGGGTCGGATCAGATTATCTGTTTAATAAAAAGGTAGGATACATATTTAAAATTATGACCTATTTAATAAATAGGTCGGTTTGGGGTTGATAAATTCTTAATCTGACTCTCATCCAATCTGGCCAGTATTTAACCCGACCCGACCCGACCTAACTCGATTGCCATCCCTAGTCCTATGTTTGGAATGCGATATGGTGCTTATTGCATAAGTAGGTTATATTCATGGTATGGCCTAGAAGAGTTGCATCTAGGGGCCTTATTGACTAGAGCATGATCTAGCTCGAGTCTGATTAGTCTTTATTTGAAATTAATTTTAATCTTGAATTCTAAGATCAAGCTTGGTTTATTTACTATGATTTCAACGTCCGTTCAAACTTAATTTCAAATCAAGTTGAACAGAGTCCTACTTGATTAGCTTGATAATCCTAAAAATAAAGCTAAGATCAGCTTGAAATTAAACCAAGCTATTTATAGTTTAAGTGGATGCTTGATATCAAGTTTTGCTTCAAAGTTTGGTTCAAGTCTAAATTAACATTTCATTGATCCAAAAATAGAAAACCAATTCAAACTTTAATTCAATGACTATTATATATGAAATAAATTATATATACATAATTTAGATATATTTGTGCCTTATCAAATCAAGCTTGATTGAGCTAGGTTGATTTTTGACTCAACATGAAATTAATCTCAATTCTATTTGGATGGTTCAAGATTGTTTTTTTTTTTTTTTTTTTAATTTCAAATCAAGTTTCTCTTGAGTTTTTTTCAAACCGGGCCCAACCCGAGCTCAAGTTGCTAAGTTCATTTGATCCCCCTAGTCACATCGCATGGCCACATAAGAAATCACACCCCCTTGCATTAAGTCAAGGTTTGCTAAATGCCTTTGCTATCATATATTGTAACCCATAAATTACCAGTTAATCCGTGGTGCAACATCAAGGCTCTAGGATGCACTTGATTCACAAAAATATGGAGTAGCGGACAAATTGTAACATTTCCAATACTTTAGTTTATTTCTGGGATCAACATACGCTCGCTAGTTGTGTATCCTTGGTCTGAATTTTTCTGCATCTCTTCATAAGTATTCAACGTTGCACTTAAGGCAAAAAGTATGTGTTTCTAGAAAGTTTATCAGGTAACCCACCCAGTGCACTGATCTCAAAGCACTAGATCTCTATTATTCATTCATCTGCATGGATCTCAAAGCAGTCTATCAGTTATCATCCATCTGTCTGCATAGATTGCAAAGCATTTAGTTTTTTACCTGTCATCCACTTGCATGGGGTCTCAAAGCGCTCCGTCTGTGTGACTCTCCTTTCTTTCTTTTTCAATTCATGCCAAAACAAGAATCCCTTGCTAGCTGCTATATTAGTGGGAAGCACGGTTCTAAAAATTTATAAAAGTTTAGTGATCAAGTAACTCTTATATGATAATGTTTTATAACAGACATAGATGACTGGACAATAGTGCAACTAATTCGAAGTTTCTATGGCTAAATAATACTTTTTAAACTTTTGGGTCTAAATGTAGATGTTCCAATTTTTCCGAGATATCTCTGTTATTTTTCCTAATACTTATGTAGTTCTGAATTCAGCATTACTGATTCACGAGCAAAGGAGCATGCTATGTTTTTATATAGTTATAAGTTCACCTCTTCTTCATCCTTCTATCCGGTATTCTGTGCATTCGCATCAAAACTTTGAAATTTTTCAGAAGTTCTCCTTTGCTAAACTAAAATTCAAATACCAAGAAAGCTTATCATGTCATGCACCTTGTTGTAGTATTTTTAACATTTATTTAGTCTTCAGATCAGCTTTCTAAGACTAAAGTGTGAGGAATGCATTTTTATATTTTCGCTATGTTCTCACCTCTTCTCTCATCCTTGTTCTAAAATATTGCGCACCGTGCTTGCTCGTGCTCATTCCTTGCCTTAAAAACTTGTCAAAATGACCGTTTGAAGAACTCGGCGTTGCACTTAACGAATTGACATCCTACAAATTGGAATCCTCTGGCAGATTTCCTTTGCTCAAATTTGGTCAAGGAATCAAAATTCTCAGATGGACCACCTCAATCAAGCGCTTGCCATGCTTTTTCAACAACTTATGCCGACCAGTAATCTAATTGTTTGCTTGAAGAATTCAAGTGCTACGAGGTTATTATCATGGATCGATTCTCCGATGCTCGATTCGTCGCTCATTATTGCCACGAATCTGAAAGTAAATGAAAGCGATCTCAATGGAAATAACAAGACCAAGACTATTGATGATTTAGGTCTACAAAGGAGAATAGCAAGCATGAATTCTATGAAATGTGCATCACTTTTGTGACTTGGTCTTTACTACTGATACCTCGCATTGCACTTGTTACCTAAAGTCTGCGTGCTTTGAACATTTCCACATCGCCGGTCCTTATACTATGCCGGTGAGCAAGAACTGCCCTCATTAATGAGTTCGAGCGGGCGCCGTGTAGAGTACGGTGAAAGTTTTAATAAAATCAAATCTATTATGGAGTTTGCTGACCTGGTCAATACGCATGAATATGTATGTATCATGCATATTTTTTTGCTAATTTTAATGCATATTGCTTTATGGTTGGATTGATCCATCAGCTCTGCGGTGGACCACTTAAAATAATAATTGGTGGTAGAGTTCACCCTGGGCGCAATGCTCGGGGATTTCGCGGCCTGGTCTCCCCTCAAACTTATTTAGATCATTAGATGGGAGTTGGATTGTCAAAGAAGTTGATGGCAGGGTGGAGCAGTCAATGCGAGCAAAAACGAGCGCGAGCAGCTATAAAAGTCAGCGTTTTGTTTTTGGGAAAAGGTAGCTCAGCGTTCGGTTTGTGGGAAAAGGTAGCTCCTGTCCTGTTCGAGGGAGAGACTTGGCTGCATCTTGGCGTTTGATAGTTAGTTAAATTGATAAATGCGCATTTAATATAATTTTTGAGTTTCATCATTAAAAAGAAATTGTCCTTCCACTTTTTAAAATATTTATAGAGTGGAGGACAATAAATAGGTAACTAAAAGTGACAACCAAAATTATTCCACATTATAATTCTTTTTCACCAAAACAGTGAAAGAGTTATATCAATGCCACCAAGGTGGTAGTCTGATGGTAAGGGAACGATAATTCCATCCAAGTTATCCGAATTCGAAACACGCGGACGTCAATTAAATTCGGAGACCGAATGCCCCATGTCCGGACGGCTTGTTGGCGATTATGCTTTCCTTCCACCTGTAGCTTGGTGGTGTCAGGTATGACGTACTTATCTTTGGATAGGGAGGGTATGAGTAAAACGGAGTCTACATGTATCGAACATTCTCCTGGCAGGGCGGAGGCCCAGTGGAGGCTGCTACATGGGGGTGGACTGGTCCCTTCATCCCCCTACCCCTTTTCCTAAGCGAAAAAAAAGAATTATATCAATAATAAATATTGCATCCAACTATAAGATATTTGATGATTTATTGGCTAGCTAATGAATAGCTAAAGAACTCGCAACTTAAGCAAATAAATTATCATCCTGTTAGTGAAAATTTTAGATGTGCTCTTGCACACAGATCGG
>JAOXJJ010000748.1:224748-269724 GCA_025769935.1 Phoenix roebelenii
AAATTGCAGACTTAGTCTTTATAATTGGGTTTGGTCAAACGGTTGTTCTCTAGGATATGAGTTAAAAGTTTGGAAGATGACTTTAGAATCCTTAAAGAGTAAAAATTTTAATTAGAATTTTGTACTTGAACTCTATTTGTCTTAGGGCCTTTTAAAACAAACACCTCCCACTGTTTCTCGAATCTCCTAGTGGGGTGCTATGGTCCCACCAATTTACATACCACCTCATCTAACAGTTATTGGCGACACATAAACGATAAGTGTACAACTCCTTGTACAATGCTTCTCAAACAAGTTGTAGCCAACTTGGTCTCCAAGTCATAAGGACGTCACCTAACAGTTATTGGTCCCGTTCCTTTGTTAAGTCAGACCCACCATATATCCTACAGAAGTAAAATCGTCATTGAGTCCTCACCTAACAGTTATTGGCGCCCAACTCCACCTTTACCCCCATAACATCTCATGTCAATAGAAAGATCTGGTCTCCCGATGCAACTTGCCCACTGTATCCAGCCGAGACAAATCAATGCTGGAAAGACTTTAACAGCTCTAGTACGGTGGAAGACCGCTAGACTTTCTACTTCTCATGTCCATCCTTCCCCTAGATTAGGAAGAAGCTTGATCAGTTATTTTGTTTCGTGGGCTATTTTCAGTTTGCGATAACATCTAAGCCCATGTGCTAGCAAAGATGCATTCATATCTTGTATGCTTGTCACCTCTAATCCTTCGACTTTTAGATTTGCAGACAACCTCACAATTTACTAAACAATTGAACCCCAAAACTTTATCTTTAATTGCCTTGCAGAAGAAATGCCCATCTCAGTTATCTATCTTAGAAATAACCCATTTTGGCAATCTGAAAATTCGCATATAATAGCTTGGCAGCGCTTACGAGACAACATTAAGGATCTCCCATCAAATGATAAGAACCTTCCATTCCAAGCAGATAACATCTTCTTTATTTTCTCTAATAGTAGAAGCTCATTGGCAAACCGAGGTTACTAAATAGAAATGAAGCAACCTGACAATTCAAACATCTTGCTCTCATCCTCATTTAAGTTCAAACGAACTAGAAAACTCTTATGAGTGTTTATCTTTGATCCGGGACGAACTCTGGCACTTAGGAGCGTCTCGGTTGTCTCAGTCCCATACCAGAGGAACCACACGACGCGAAGACGACACACGACGAGCAGGAGGAAGCGGGTTCCGAGTTCCATGTGAGGAGAACCATATCCGACGTGAAGACGATGGCGAGTCCCACGCATTCGCCAAGCAGGAGGAAGCTCGTTCCATGCATGACGATCTTTTTTCGAGCCAACCCACATCAAGCACGGGAATCGTTGCATGTACATGAGGAGCGTGGGATGCGTTTTCCAAGCCTACTTTCGAGCCATCACGCATCTGCGCCTGGGACTCACCCCAAGAACTATGCACAACGGATGGGAGAATTTTTCCGAACTATCCTGCGTCAGGCACGAGTTTTGTTGCATGGCATGGGTCTCACGCAACGTGGGACACGGGAGAGTTTCCAAACCATGCATAGTCTCATGCAACGTGGGACCCGGGAGGCTTTGAAGTACCTCTAAGCCATGCCTCTTTGTCCCATGCGGTTGCACCGCATAACCCCTCCACGCCTTGCCCACTCCGGAAGAAGTTGTCCACGTCGGGTTCATGGGATTGTGGGAAAATTTCGTTAAGCCCCCGGCCTTTAATTAGTCTGAGGGGACTAGTGAGGAGGGGGTGGTGGAAAAACTGATGTAAAGAGTGTTAGCCTCTGTAAAGAAAGAGCTTCTGAAACAGAGAGAGAGAGAGAGAGAGAGAGAGAGAGAGCGCTTGGGAGAGGAGTTTCGAAGTTGAAGAGAAGAGATAGCCTCTGTAGTAAGAAGTAGACCTTGTAACACAGAAAGAGAGTCCCATAGGTATACGAGAGCTCTTCCCAATAAAACCTCTTGATTCCAAAACTTTTCTCTCTCCTATTTTGACGATCAGAACGAAAGCTTTGCGATCCTACCTTCCTTGTTCGGATCAATCTTCAGCCCTATTGCACATTAAAAACCAATTAAGATGGCCTTCCTCACAAGAAGTTTTGACCATTCTGATAATGGCTCGACTAGTGTATTATCAGCAAAGTGCACAGTCCTGATTCCCTCTATTGCTAGAATAAATAAACCTGGTGATAGATGGTCTCCTAGGTTAATCCTCCATTGCACCCTATCCACTTTAATGGACCATTAAGCAAGACTAATAGAAGAATTTAGCAGCATTCTAATCTAACCAATCCACTTTCGGGTGACCTTCTTGCCCCTAATTTAAAAAAGAGATTTCCAGCTTTGTCTATCAGAGGCTTTTTGGCAATCCAACTTCCATAGGATAGCCTTGTAGCTAGTTCTTTTACAGAAGGCTACAATTTCAAGTTACCAAATAAAAAAGGCTACAATTTCATGGTTACTCAAGTTCTCCAAAATACACCTTCCTTTCACAAAAGTTGTTTGGCAATCATCAACCAAACCTAGGAGAAACTTAGCCAGCTTCAAAGCAAGTGCTTTTGCTATGATTTTATAAAGGTTGTTCAAATAACTAGAGCAAAAGCCTTGTGCTTGGGTAAACCTTCCTTCTTTGGAATCAAAGCAAGATATGCATAGTTAATACCCTCAAAGTCTAAGGTTCCACGGTAGAACTCCTCAAACATTACAAGGATATCAAGGTTTAGTTCTTTTCCAATCTTTGGTCGAATGATTCAGGAGCATTACTAGACTTGATGTGGGCCACTTGATCACTGCAGGTATTATTTGATATGGACTACTTTGACAACTATAAATAAAATTAGACAAAGTCCAAATACACTCAAAGTCTAAGGTTCCATGGTAGACCTCCTCAAACATTGCAAGGATATCAAGGTTTAGTTCATTTCCACAATCTTTAGTCGAATGATTCAGAAGGATCTCTAGACTTGATGTGAACCACTTAATCCCACAGGTATAATTTGATATGGACGAATTTAGCAACTACGAATAAAATTAGACAAGGTCCAAGTGCAAGATCCGTTATTTCAGAAAACCCAATGATGAGCCAAATTTTCAAAAGCCATATCTTAATCATACGATGCCTAATTAAAATAATCTTTTTTTTTAAATTGGGTAACTCTTCGAGATTTACAACTTAGAATAGAACCCTATAACATTAAAATGGGCTGAAATTTCATCCTTTGGACTTCAAAACAAGCTGGTCAAACCAATTTTTTTTTTCGAAAAAGATTTTGATCAAATATATTTCTCAATTCATGAAGAATTATATAGAGCAATGGAAGCAAAAGTTGATATAGAAGTCGAGATATACTTCTATAAGACTTTAGTTATTTTGCATAATTATTTTTATTTATCATATTTATTTTTGAAAATTTTATCTTATTCGAGCTTGAAAAGAAATTTGATTCGAATTATGCAAGGAAGGACCTCACTACCATTATAAATAGGAGCTATATGCCTCAATTTATGTGCGGATTATTAATTAAAAAACAAGGAGGGCATAAACCTACTTTCGTAATTTTTTTATTTTTTCTATTTTTTGAAAAATTCAAGTTGAGTTGGTTAAAGAATTTTTTTCTTGCCAATCAACTCATAAAATGTCACAATAAATTCATACAATCTAGGCAATTTAGTTTCTGAAATGCAAGCATATATCCTTAATTTTTCTAGTAAAAAGTCAAACCTAAAAACCTTTTTTTTAGCACATGATTTTAGCAGATCTACTAATCAAGCATCAACAATTTTCAAAATTAAAAAAACTTTTACCACAATGGCCTTTGGCAGATTATAACATAAAAAGAGCATTGGTTTTGAAAGAAAACTAATCACTTGAGACACATATTTTAATTTTTTTTATTTATATTTAATTTGATTAAAATATAATCAAAATTTCATTTGGAATTTTGAAACTAAAATAGTAATGGACAATGTGCACAAGGAAAAGATGTAAATATAAATATAAAAAGAATTAATAAAAATTATTAAATTGAAAATTATATAAAGAATTGAAGTTTTATCCAATATAATTATTAAAAACTTAATTTAAATCGACACTCGATCATTATAAAATAATTTAGACCCTATAGGTGCTTTCCGGCCGCTCTTGAGGGGGAACCCTGTAGGTAAAACCCTCTTCGTGTCCCTCGGCTACTCCCAGCTATTCCGGCCATGGAGTACGTGAATCCCCTCACTGGCTTTCGCTTAGATGGTCGCCGTCCCAACGAAGTACCAATCTCTCTCGCTTTCTCTCAATCTTCTATTTGATTTTATTTTGCTCACGACCTCTCTTTCGTTTGATTGCAGATGAGGCAGATTCGTGGAGAGATCGGCGTTGTTGCCAAGGCCGATGGGTATGGTTTTTTTTGGCCTTCTTTTGGTTTCTTTCCCCTTTGTTCCCATCAAGAAACTGTATAAGGAGGCAAGGAGGGAAAAATTAACGAGTTTTGGTTTCTGTTTGGGTTTGGATGGATGCAGCTCTGCCCTTTTCGAGATGGGAAACACCAAGGTTATCGCTGCTGTGTATGGACCCAGAGAGGTTTGAACTCCCAAATCCTTCCCTTTCTTTTCTATAACCCTCTGTTGTTTATTTTATTGGACTTAAAAATTTATTCCTGCCATGCTTGTACCCGTTTATTCGTATTTATTTTCTCTTCTTGATTTGTTTACTTGTCCACTCCGATGGCATCAAATCTATTCGATGAAATGAAAGAGGCTTAAAAGAGAATGGGATCATATGAAAGAGGCTTTATATAGAAAAGAATTATTAGAAGAGATGATTAACAACTCCAAATTTGAATCTTTCCCTAAAATCTGTGTCTCATTATTTGAATTTCTGAACAAATTAGCTTTGATTCTTGAACCTTCAGGTCCGGAATAAGGGCCAACAGATTAACAATCGAGCACTGGTAACTCTTGCCCCTCTGCAACTTCCATTTTTGAGCACCAAAAGTTTCTTTTTGAGATGCATGTACATCTTCTTGTATGTTGTAATTGCATCTACAGGTACGCTGTGAGTATAGTATGGCTAATTTTAGCACCGGAGATAGGAGAAGAAGACCGAAAGGTGACAGGTGAATCCCCTTCAAAGCAGTTGGAAAGTTCTTTGTTTGCCAATTTCTGTATAGTGGTTTATGTTCTTGTTCATGAAGAGTTTTGATGCTGTCTTGGCACTATAGAGCTGTAGTTATCATGATGTAGAGCTACATGTAAGAATTTTCAGAGTATTTGATGCTGGCATAATATGCATATAAATATAGTCTGCTGGAACTTACCAGATAGGGTAAAAAAGGAGTCACCTAATGATGAGTCCCACTCTCCCTGTGGCGGCTCTTGATTATATTTTAGCTCAGTTAAATTTTGTCTTTCTGTCCTTTCTTTTTTTCTACTAGATGGAAAAGTTAACAAGATAAAATTTATTGGTACATGTGAATTTACATGAACATGATTATATGCTACTTAGGAGGGTAGATTTGTGTTATCACCTTGATTTGCGGGTAAACATATTTGATCCTGCCCTCATGGCAGGCGGTCTACTGAAATATCTTTAGTTATTCGCCAAACCATGGAGGCATGTATCTTGACACATTTAATGCCACATTCCCAGGTCAGTCTCCTTGTCCTTGGGCATTGCTTGTTAGAACTTAATGAATCAGTTTCTGTTTCTTTTCTAACGGTTCTTTCTTCATATGTTTTCTAGATTGATATATTTGTCCAAGTTCTTCAAGCTGATGGTGGTATGTTAGACATTCTTGTCTTCACTGGGGCTCATCGAGTTACTTTTTCATGAACTGGTTTAGATATTTCGATAGCAACTATTGTGGTCTTGATGTTATCTCCATTTCCCCCTGGCTCCCAATCATCATACACCTCATTCTAGTGTAATGAACCGAAAGATCACTGCCATCTCTATGTTCCAATTATCTGAATACGGTCTTCTTCACTATAGGAACAAGATCAGCATGCATCAATGCTGCAACATTAGCGCTTGCAGATGCTGGGATTCCAATGCGTGATATAGTTACCTCCTGTAGTGCTGGATATCTTTGCTCCACTCCTTTGCTTGGTATGACTACTTACTTTTTGGTGTATTTGCATAACTATCCATATCAGAATATTAGCAGCATTGATAGAAATTTGTTGATTGCCTTATGGACAGATCTAAACTATATAGAGGATAGTGCTGGAGGCCCAGATGTCACGGTGGGCATGCTTGCAAAGATGGATAAAGTCACTCTTCTTCAGGTTTATAACTAAAGACAATTATAGATTGATCTTCAAATTTCATTGGTAGTACATATTCTAGTTAGCATGTTTCTATTCCTGGATTGCTGCTTATCGAGTTCCATGGCCTTATCTTTGCTCAAGCAATCATAAATAATTTTTATTTGCAGTGTACCAATATGCAGCAGGTAGTATGACAGTCATTTTATTTTATTTATTTATTTAGTTTAGATTATTAATAACAATTTCATAACCTGAGTTAATATATATGTTTACAGCTTTGTGCTTAATTCATTACTTCTAGTTTAACATATATATGTGTAATTAAAACATTTTCTGAAAGAAATGTTCTATTCTTTGCAGACATTGTTAAGGTTTATAAGTTGTCTTTGCAGAAATTTTAGTGAAAAATGAATAAGAGATGCAGCTATCATGCTGTTATCTGAATGGATCTTATTTTCCCTAATAATGCAACAATTCTAAGCTGTATTTTATGATCAAACAAATCTTTGTTCTAGCTTACCTTGAATTGGTCGAAATTCATTGTTTCTGTAAAATTGATTATTATTTGATATAAAATGTTGGTTTCATCAAATCAATAAAATATAGCTCTTAATATTATCATGTCTATTTGATGTCTGAACTGTCTAGGCATTGCAAAGGAGTGACAGTTTTCATAGAAAAACTGCAAAACAATTTTGATATCTTTCATTTAATTCATAACATAATCTTACTACAAAGTAACCGATAATACTGAGAAACTGCACATTCAGTTCTTTTGATTCCTACATATCTGTTAATGTGTGTGTGATTCTGGAAATATCGTGATGAGTGCAAATTCTTTCTTTGGGACCTGAATCTAGAATTTCTAGATTATAGGAGCATAAATATGTTTGACTTTGGTGTGCGGCTTTACTGTTTTCATGGCTCATGCACAGTTTCTCTTGAGTTCATTTTGATGTCATCGATGGTTTTGTTGCTTAAATCTCAGATGGATGCAAAGCTACCAATGGATATTTTTGAAAATGTAATGCAACTTGCAGTAGAAGGATGCAAAGCAGTAGCTCACTACATACGAGAAGTAAGAGATGTTGTACTTCTCTTACAGTTGTTCGCATTTTCAAAATTTGTTTTGCTTTTAGAGTGTCCGTTAATTTTTACTTTATCCTTATCTTTTGTATTCTTATGCTATGCTCTGCATACTTCTAAAAATATTATATCAGATGCCATGAATGCACAAGCTAAAATATAGATGCCCCCATTACCCGGTTGCCACTAATTTGCGTATGTTTCCTGATGGCTGATCTGATACAGGTTCTACTGGAGCACACAAAGCAGCTGGAGTGTCATCGTGGTGCATAGCAGATCAGTTTAAGGTATTCCCTCTACTTCTTAGGGCTAAAACCTGGGCTTCTTAGTGCTTTTTCTTGTCCTTTTTTTGTTTAGGTTTTAATCTTACAGCTTTCTATTATCATTTCAGTTATGAAATTCACTGTTGGAAACTGATACTTAGGTTTTGGGAGTGGGCCCAGATATTATACCTATTTGAATATTTTTGGTTCTGTTGTAAAATGGAAAGTTAAAGGCCTGGATTAAACTCAATATTGAATAATTAGAAACAACATGACTTAACCAAATCGTATCTCATTAATTCACAAATTCTGATTCTCATCTTTCCTTTCTTTACTACATCAACATTTATCCCTTACAATAACTGAATTGCTTATCCATAGTCTATATACATAATAAAAAATAATCGTTTCTTTTTCTACCTTCTATTTACAGTTTGAAGATTGCATGATATTATGTAACCACTACAGGATCTCTGGTCACTGGGGATTTGGTAGATTGCGTTTATTTAAGAAAATTTCCTACTTCAGGCAATTTAGTTGCACTTGCTTAAACTTCATTTTTGTATCGTTCTGCAAACCTCTAAAACACTCCATTTTGTGGATTACTTTTTTAAGTTAGATCCAAATGTGCGAAGTAAACTTTTTTTGATTACGGGTTGTGTAATTACCATGTTGCTGCGCTACAGGTGAATTGGCTTTGGGCTGGGCGTTAGTACATCGAGCATATCAGTGCTCCACTTAAGTAAAAATGAAATTGCACTTTCGGCGAAGATAATGTTTCACAGATTGTGGCAGTCAAATGCTTGCATCATGTTCTTTCCACAGGTACAAGGATGGGTTTTCATGTGATATCATCCGCTCACTATGTAGTCAGACTAGAGGCCCTTTGTTTCTTCCACAGGGAATTTTAGTTGGTCGGATTCCAAGTTTTCACGGCTGGAAAACATGGACTAATAGCATTTTGGTCCATTAACACTTTATTAAGTGATTCTGGTTATACCTAGTTGTCAACAAATGCTCGAAGGAAAGTGCATATTTAAAGCTTTCTTGCTAATCGTTCTGTACATGGTTTTGCGTACATTCACTGATTCAAAATTTTACAGTAGGCAAGGACAAAAGTCACAAAACTGATGTTTGGATCACCTGCAATTTCTACTTTTCCTTATGCTCGGAAGACACTTGAGTTGGAGGTGATTTTACGAGGTGCTCCAGGGATGGCTGCACTAGATATAAAAAAAGATGCAATTCTAGAGTGGTTGATGCCTGCTATCCAGGGATTCCAAAGTTACATAGAGAAACCTGATAGATTTGTTGTCTTGGGTCAGGGAGAATGAGCCATAGGGGAGACTGGTCCTTGTTTCAAACCCAAGACGCAATGTGGTCTAGGTTGTGTCGATCACAGCCTGATTCATAATTGATTCAGTTCATATTCTCTGCATCCTTGCCCCTTATTTTCTTCACCTCTTGTGCCGGTGCAGCATTTGATGGGTGGCAAACTCCATATAATTGGTTTCAGCAACATTCATGAATTTGATTAGATATGATCTCTCTTCTGTGCTTATTTTAAAGATCTATTAGTTAGTGCTGTATCTGCAGCATGGAATAAATTCCACCTAAAGATCTAAGAACAATTTGATTGCTTTACCATTGTAGCTAATTTTTCTCCCTAAACTTGTAGGAAAAATTTGCAGCCGGGTCATCGGCTGCCAGCCTGAAGAAGTGGACCTTCTTTTGGCAGGCTAGCAATTGTTTTCTGAGAACAGTTACCTTGGAAAATAGTTATGAAATCTTAAAGTTCCTCGAAACCATTCAAGAGATTGTAATTGTCCAAGCTCATTTAATTTCTTCTGAGGGTCAGGTTGAGCCTGGATGCTATATGCCACCCAATGGATGCTACTGCTTCTAAACCCCTGGCCGGATTGGTTTTCTAAGGGAAGCAGAAATGCTGCCGAACTGCATGAAAACCGCTGAACCAAGAAGAAGAAACACGTGAATTGGAAACAAACCCATGACCGCGTGTTCATCTAGAAACCCTTAACGACCAGGGCAACAATTGCTTCTTGATAACTTATCCAGCAATAAAATTTTATCAATTTTATTCAAAAGATGTCATTTACTTATTATTTTAATAATCAGTTCCTTCCAATAAACAGCAAACAGTTCTTTGATGAAAAAATTAAAGAAAAAAAAATACATAGTTTGGATACTACAGAATTTTACTATTCACAAAAAATTTTATTGCATTTTTAAAATTAAATGAATCATACTTTTCGATCTATACTACAAATAAAAGGGTAGTATAGAATGTAAATCAATGTACTTTAAAAAGTAGTATTTATTAGAAAAAATAATAAATTATGTTCATCAATTAATAAAAAATTACAGATAGTTGTACATATTTATATATTATTTATTTTTCTATATTTTTAATTATTACTCGGTTTGACTGATTATTACTCACCGGTTCGATTTTTGTAGCTATGATTCATTTGGAATTGTATGGATTTTCCTTCCAGAGGATAGGGAAGAGTTCAATTTATATACTTATGCACCATAACCATAGAATTTAGATATCCATAATATGATTACATTTGAAAACTTCATCATGCCAAATTAATGCCCACAGCCGGTGACCATCACTTGCAGTAAATTTATACAATACTACTTGCATTCCTAACAAAGCAGAGCAACCAAGACCATAATAACAGCGTTCTGATGATATATACGTTTATTCAGAACCAGGTTTGTGATAATGACGACTGTCATAATACTGTAATAGCCTTTGCTTTAAACTATGGCTGAGACGGTTGACCTTAGTTTTCAGACTCCGGGGGAAGAATCTCAGGTTTAGAACGAGCAACATGTAATCAAGTTTAGCAGCGAGATGCGCACCGGGCTCCTACTCTCATACTTTCTGCTGCTCAAGTAACTATATCAATCATGAACAAACAATTGATGACACCATTCCAACATGAGATGTTATTTTCCTTATACTGCCATGTCATGCAAATTTCCTGCATGTTAAATATCTCAGATGCATCACAGACATATGCTGAACATGGTAAAAAGTAGTGTGCAAATTGGTGCAGGTCTGTCTTCACAAGCTTCTAATGTCATCAAGATGATCACTGCAGTAGGTGGTGGAAGGAACAGCGGAGAGCTCCAGCCGCCCCGTCCATTCCTCACCTGGTTTTAAGGTAATCGGTTTTTCAATCGCAGCACCATCTACACACAGCATCTGTTTATACTCCTCGTCTCCAAAATCAACGATGGTTTTGGATTTCTTCTCCCATGGATTCCAGACAACTGTAAAAGAAAAGGGGTAGGAAACTTTAATAAGCCCTTGAACTGAAAACATCTATAAACCAAAACTACTGTAAGTTGCTTCTCTTTACATTCTCACATTGATTCCCCATCTCATATTTTTCATATATGCTGATGAAGCTAGATTATATACCAGGCCCTCTTAATTTATTTTTCATTTAAAGATCATCAAACGGACAACTAGGAATGGAGTTACATGCATTTAGTCCCCTCATCAGTTATACATCATTTCTTTACCGAAGCAAAGATGGATGGATAACTAAGAAAAGATCACATGGAGAAAGATCCCAAGCTTGCTTGCATGTTGGAACTTGCCGGCATCTTCACCATAAGAGGTACTGGTTTAACATTAGGAAAATAATTAAAATGAACCCTCCCAAAGGTTATGGAATCAGAACCTTAGACTCTAGATGTTGGGTGACAAAATTTAATTGCTCAACTGCGATAAATGGCATCACGAAATGAGCTAGCAGGGAACTAGATCAAGTAAAAGCTATAAATTCTCCTTACAGACAAAAGCAATGGCATTCTTTATACTACAAGAGAATGCCTAAATTGGATTTTGAGAGGGTTACAGCAGGAAGGAATCTTGTTGTTACATTTTGTAGACCGACTAATACTTCTAAAGAATGCATTTTATATATTTAGCCATGCAAGAACGAAAGCGGTATAAAATCTTTAATATAAGTACAACTTCTACATGCCCAAGAGCTCTTTATATACAGGGATTGCAAAAGCACAAGCATCTTTCCTCAAGTGCCTCTCTCTTGAATTTACATTTGCAGAAACTCTTATTCCAAAAATGTTATGCAATATTAAGTTCTTGTCTTATTGTTCATCTGTCAATCTGACATTTTTTAGATGTGCAGGAGAAAAGGATTACCAGACAATCCTAATATCAGGCAAGCTAATTGCATTTAAGGCATATAGAAAATCAGATGCATAATCTGAATTGATTTCTCATGTTAGAACCGTATATCTTGCACTTCTTAGTTGTTACCTTGGTAAATTGCTCTCTGTAAGAAAGTCCCTAGCCCAAAGTAATCGAGTCAATGTTCATAGTTTTAAATAGAAAAGATTTTAAAAGAAGTACCATACAAATAGCAACCACCTGCAAATCTACAACAGAGACGAATGTGCAGATCTGGACAATTTACAAAGAATGTGTATCTTACCAACATCAGGCAACCCTTCCTTTCTAATAACAAAAGTCTGTTTCTTTTCGTGGTCAAGTATCGCAACTATATTTGGAGAGCCAAGATAAAAGCGATCGACCTGCAAATTAACAAAGATTTGTGATCTTTCGTGCCCAAGACTGAAAAATATTATATTAAAGTGTATTTTAGCATTATAATCATGCTGAACTGATGTATGTAATATAGCCACCACATGATGCTTCAACATCCTTCTTGTTTTTGTGAATAATTTAGAAATTCATAAGAACCATGATAATCCAAAGATGGAAAATTAGTGTCAGACAGACAACATCATTATTATTCAAAGACTTATAGATGCGAATTCTAGAGACCACTAAGATTTAAATAAAGACAAGATCTAAGTACGTTGCCTTTTACATTCTTGATTGGTTCTGTTCCTAAAAGTTATATAATATATTCTTTCTAACTTAATCCTACTTCCTTGCATGTTATTAGTCACAATCTGGAAGATCCTAGTTATTTCGAACAATCAGCACCGAAATTCTCGTCTAGCATTTGTCATTCCATATTACTTCAAGATGTTACATTTTACCGGCAGATTCGCAATGTTCTCATTATCCTTAATTAACGACAATTGGATAAAATCATTTGTCCTGGTAATTATCAGAGCAAAAATGAAACGTTATGCAGCAACGACCATTTTAGTGAGAAACCATAACAAGGGGAATAGAGGGTGGAGGGATAGATTATCAGCAGAAAAAAATGCACTAACAAGCACAAATGACAATTCGACTTGACTACATTTAAATTTTCTGTTCAAAATTATTTTGTAATAAGTAGAGGCACGTACATCATGTTTTCTAACTTCCATAATAGAGTAGGGTGGATGTCCGGTAGGAGGTGCAAACACTTGATATAACCAAAATTTAAATTATGAAAAAGTGACACCAATAACCAAAAAGTGTTTACCTCAGACTCAAATGTTATGGCATCTCCTTGTTCTGTAAAGCGCTCTCGTTCGCAAAGATTGTCCAGATAATCGAGTGTCTCCAAACCTTCTATCCTCACCTCACTGCGGATACAAGGTTCATGTACACAACAAAGTGAGAATATCTTGAGTCTTGACCTTGCAAGTTTATAAAATACACCACTCGGAGCAATTTGGTGAAAAAGATGAGTGATCACTCAAGTTGAATAATGTTTTCCAATTATGAAAAACAAAATATTTTTGACAGTATTTGATAAGACTAAAGAAACCATGACTATTACATAGTTCAGGGAATTGACAGGCCAAACTTGAACTCGTACTTCATATATAATCAAAATTTCTAGTCATCATAAATAGCATACAAATTTTAGTACCTAATTGCCTCGTCCTTTCTAGTGTCTACCACAATTTCGAATCTATATTACAATATATTGTGCTAATCTAAAAAAAAAAGAACTTATTTTCCAAAGTTCAAGATTTGATATAACTGGAAAATAAGAGTTTTTTTTTTTATATAAGTCATTTCTGCCAAGTATTGTGCAATACTTAAAATAAACTAGAGTTTATAGCAAAAGAACAGATGATGCCATCTTTACATTAAAGAAGAGTACAATTGCACAGTAAATGGAAAGTATGATCATCATCAATCAATCAGATTATGCTGTCCCCATCTAACTAAACAAAATTAACTATGCTACGATGATGAGAAAATATACCTGATGTCAGAAACAGAGAAATATGTGTGATAAGCAAATGAGAAGCTAAATGGCTTCATATCAATGTTTCTGATACGTGATACTATTGCGAGGCCTCCATCCATTGCAAGAGATACTCTAAGGCGTAACTCAAAACTGAAAACCCAAATAATATTTATGTTATTAATAGAGATGCAAAATGATGGAATAAAATAAAGAAACATGAAAGAATGATAAGATAAAAGTAAAAAAGAAACGGAGAAAAAATAAAATTGATACACAGAAAACTGCAGTATAAATGGTCATTATCTTTAGTCCAATATTTATGTCATCCATGTATAACAGAAAATTACACGTGATTGGCCAGCTTCACATAAAATATGCATTTGCCCTGGCTTTCAACATGACCATGTAAGTTATGATCTATTTGCAGTCATGGCTATCTTTGGTAGCAGCCTCTATATCAGCTTGACATGAAGAAATCCTTCAAAATGACCTTATAAAGAGCTTCATAATGTATAAACACTCCAGTCCATCTTATGCAACATCGTTCACAAATCATGTAATTAATTCTCTCGCTAGGATCCTGCTACATGGTTTACGAAGTTCGGTCAAGCAACTACGAGCTTGAATCATTTCATTTGTAGTCACATTCAGGACTTGTTAGAATCCTTATTCTTCTTCCCTGATAATTACATATTAGTAACTATCCAATTCCTTTTCAGTCTGACAGGAGGCACCCTCAAGTCCTCAATGCCAAAATAAACCGGAAGAAGACCTTCATAGGCCTTAGAGAACTTTGTGGACAAATTCTCCCCAACAGAACTACATAACTGGTATACTTCATCATTCTCGTATGATCAAATTGCATCTTGCCAATGGCTTAACTTCCAGCAAAATGGCAGTAACCAGTAAGTTGAGTTTTTATGTTGTGAACCAATAACACAATGGAAGTGCTATTCAGATTGCCAATTATGATATATGCTCAACAAGTGACCAAAGCATTAGAGACAAATCGCCTTCATGTCCACTATGACTCACCTTAATATCCTACAAAATAATGTTCAGAATTCTATTTCCACTTCAAATTCTTATTGGTAAATGTATCCCTGAGAAAGGAACGTCCATCTGAGAAAACAAATCATTATAATGATAAAACTGTTTGATGTAATGATGTAAATTGTTTGTCATAGAAATATCAACTTATCATGATTACTGGCAAAAGGAGATATCCATTTAAAGCATGCATGATTACTGTAATATAACAAGACAATTCCGAATGGAAAGTTAGCTATTAAAGAAGTGGTACTTAATTTTTCAATATTTTCTAAAATTTAATGGAATACATACAACATGCACCAAGTTCTGTAGAAAAGTTTTGAAATGAAAAACTACAATTAGGTAGGGTGCACTTTATTTTGCCAGATGAGAATTAAAATCTTGTTCTTGATGCCATCTGCTCCTGTTGAAGTAATGAATGATTCTCTCCCCATAAGTCTAAAGTTATAAAAGGAAAAATAGTTTACGTAGTGCCTATAAATATGCTTCAAACCTTAAGATAATCCTAAACTTCTTAAATTAGGTGTTTACATGTAATATATCGACACTCATCATTTCCAAGAAACATGCCAAATCAACATATTCAAATCAAATATATATTTTTTCTTAAATGGTGATACAATAGAGTCACTTCTTAAATTGCTCTCATGTAAATAAAATATTTGAAATGTTATATCCAGAAACCACAATGATGCAGAAGTTCCACAAATTGATTTCAAAGTATCAGCACTGGTTTTGAGATTCCACAGTTTACTACTTTCGATGTTTAACAGACAGATGGCTTCTGCAGAGGGACAATACTACCTCAAATGAGAACAAGAAAATTTTGCAAATTATAGATTGAAACAATTTTAGAAGTCGCAGAGAAATGATACAGGAAACAGTGCACAGGATGGGAAGGTCTGGAAGGGCTCCCATGTCAACTATTATCTTCTCGTTTAAACTGTTTGACACAGCAAGTTCCAGTATCACTATTTTTGTCCCTGCCATACAAAATATTGTAAAAATTGCCTACAAGAAAAAACCCCATACCAGTGCGGCCAGCATTTCAGATCATCTTCTGATGGTTTAAGCAGCAGGTCAACAGAAACTTTGCCTGGGCTATCATTGGGGTGCAAAGGTGGAGGATCGTTATCAATGCTCCATGTCTTGTTCCTTGCAAATCCATGTTGTTCCAGTGAACCACGGTTACCAAACTACAAAGTAAAAAACCAAAATCGGAGCAAGTTGAGATGATTGGCTGAACTGACATAGAAAACCATCAGAATGATGGAGATCACCTGTGGAAAGCATATAAGAATTCCTCCCCGCATTGCTTTTGGTGGCTTAAAGATTGCCTGAGTTCAGAAATCAGCAGAATGTAAGAGTGTGTTTATACAATATCTCAAGCAGAAATCTCCAGTACAATTTATAATATAGGCACTGACAGAAGATACCAGGAAACACAAGAATTTTACACAAAAGTTTCTAGAGATGCATATTTTGTTCTTAAAATTCAAGTAAAAAGACAGAATAGAATGGTTGGGAGTATACAAGATATAACACAAACCAGCCATATCCTAATGGCGTTGAATTTCCAGCAGTAACCTCCATGAGATGCAGCAGATTTCAAAATAATGTACAGCTAAGTATATAACTTATCTGTATAGTTAACCTATAAAAAGAATTTACCATGGTACTTGTGGTGCAGAAAATATCACTTGTTTAGATTCAGAATGCTCGCTCTCATCATTTCATAAAGAAGCATACACAGAGGTTATATGAAATCCTCTTAAATAGGTGCATCAATGATGTTCAGCTCTAAAAGACCTATGGCAATGCCTCTCATATATTGGCTTCATGGATTGTCTAAGTTACCAAATATTGCCAATACCGTTATATCCAGCGATACCAAAGCATAGATGCTTGATATCATACTACAGTCATTAATGTCTTTATTAACAGATGAACTCCAACATCATATCAATTCCCTTAAGTTAGCATGCTAGATCCTACTCTTGCTTCTTTAAATTCTCTTGCATGATCACATAAGACATTTATATTCTATATTTTGCCCACTAAAATACTCGCATAATGTGGTGGCCGTGGCAGTGAGAGTGGCAGTGGCGGTGTCGTGAAGATCATGTTTTTCTCAGCTAACATGTACATTGGTTATAGGTTTACATACTCCGGCATACATAGTATCAAGTCAATCGATGTTGTGCCTCAAATAATACCATAAAAACAATAGCCTTATTGAGTCGGCATATTTAACAGCATTGATTAGAATCGGCAGCACTTTTTTATAAAAGTATGTTGCAAAACCAAAACATATGATTCTCTACGAAGCCTGAAGTTAATCAAAACATAGGAATTTCTATGAAGCCTGAACCTTTATTAAGTTAACATCCGTTATTGGATTGATTCTTCCATATCGATTGGATTCCAGAATGGAGACATATAAAATTGGAAATGACATAAAGAAATAAAGAAGAATACAAGCTGACTTAACATGTCACAGCCCTTCAAGCATTGATGGAAAGAAAAAGATTCAGCAATATTCTCATAACTGCACCTTACTGCTAGTGAATAAAAGTTCTTTGCCCCTTTCATTCTTCCATGAAACAACCTGCCCCCCGTGCAAACTTACCTGAATTGCTGACAGAAGAATTATCAGAATAAACCAGAGAGATATTCAGAAAAGAACTTTAACGCATTAAAGAAAAATGCAAATGTCTAAAAGTCAAGGCTTAGAGCTAAAATATCTGAAGTAGCTAGGGCTGAAATTAGATCGGATAAGGATCGGATACTAGCATATCCAATCCATATTTATTTTGCTTGACAAATACGGATGTTAGTTGGATGCAAAAATTCATATCAATATTTGTTTTAAACATATATATATATATATATATACAAATCGGATACCAAAAGTATAGATATAAATATGGATATAAATCAGATAATTAAACTTTACGACCACAAAATCAAAAATATTGCTAAGTGGATGATAAATTAAGTTAATTACATGTTAATATGGACATTTATTTTTCTTAAAAAATTATGAGTGCTATATAAAATTAAATAGGATAACAAATGAAATCAGATATTCAGATATGGATCAGATAGTTGTCTATCTATATCCATATCCATTTTTCTTTAATGAATATGGATACAGATACGGATATTAGTCGGATGCTCAAATTTCTATCCATATCCGAATAGATTCGGATGCGAAAGCAGATCCGGACGGATATTATCCAATCCATATTTACCCTTAGAAGCAGCCAATAGGAACATAAACCAAATACAGAAAAAAAAATTATGTACGTATCTCAGTTTAATTGCACGGATAACGAAAAGAAAAAGAAGAAAAAGCTAGAAGGGGAGAATCTCACTCGAGCAGAAGCTCCTCGTGGTGCTTTAAGTGTAACATGATGGATTCCGTTCAAGTCCTTTGTAAATTCGAGCTGTGATCTCTGATCCCAAACAGTTGTCGAATGGCCCATATTGGAAATGTAATGTGGAGTAAAACTGATCTTCTGCTTCCTCTCTTCAACAGAATCCCCAAAACTTCTCCCCAAACACACAAAAGAAGAAGGCTGTACCGCTCACACCACAGTCATCGTCATACAGTCGGGCATGTGATGAACAGTTCCCAACATTTTTCCTGTGAGTAGGAGGAGCCTATATCTCGTGAGCCCCAACTACTAATCCAACCTCGAAAAAATGGTCTAAGAAAAACCTGCCATCAGTCGGAGAGCTAGAAAGAAACGTTGGATCCCATTACAGAACCAAAAGCAGTACCTTTCAAGCACTCATTAAAAGAGCACCACCGACCAATAGCCAAAAAGCAGCAGCCCTGATCCAACTGCACTAGCTATACTCTTGATATATAACTAAAATAAAAAGCCCAAATCAGTAGATGATTCCTCAAAACCAAAGAAGATCTAAGTCTAACTGAAAATCTACGCTCAAAAACTTAAATAGACAAGTCCAAATCTGTAATATAGATCAGTCCTCAAACTAGAGAAATTCAAATTTAATTGAATTTCTATCCTCAAAGCTTCACTAAATTAAAAAAAAAAAAAAACAAATTTTTCCTCCGAGGAACGCTTCAAATTTGCACGAAGTGGATATAGCCCGAATACAAATAAGAAACAAGAGAAAATTATTAGTAGTATCTTAAATTTTTAAACGTATTCCAACAAAAAACTAGCAATATGAAAATAGTGGTATATCAAAAGTTAGCAGATTTCACCAAAGCCCTCACATTTGGATTTATAGCAGACGACTCGAATTGGTAAATTTCAGAGAGAACCAAAAAGGAATCGCAATCTTACACCAAGGACAGTGAACCTCGAAAAGATCTTTTTAAGGTTGGAAAAATTATTTTTTTCCTGTCAAAACAATGAATCTAGTGCCAGCACAATCTGTCAGAGAAAAATCGAGAAGAAATGTTAAAAAATGAAACTTTCCAAAGTCGGGAGCTATAATACCTCAGAAAACGCCATACTTTCCCTGGGCCGCCCAACCCAATCTCACCAGGACCCCGATCTCAACGCTCGAGAGCATTAAAAACTCGAAGCAGGCCATGCTTCCACGAAAATTCTCCCCCATCTCTCGCGCATTGCCATCAAAATACGACACCCCGTCGCCCGGAATCGCAGCCACCGCCCCCGACCCAGATCCCCTGAACCCCTCCCAAATAGAGATCCACGAATAGAACCAAGACCGACCGCTCTAATGCCTCCCAAACTCTACTACAAGCCCACCCGCCCGCTCATGGAACGAGGCCAGAATCCAGAGAGGATAAAGGAAATCCAAGAACGAGGACACGTGCATGACGGGCGGAAAGAGGATGTGCTCAATCAAAGGATTTGTCCAAGGTTCCAAGAAAGGAAAGGGGAGTTAAAACGGAGGGAAGACTGGAGACACGGACAGCGAGGTGAGGGAAAATTTCCGGTCGGAGAGCGGAAAGAAGAAAAGCGGGCTTTGTTTCTAAAAATTTTCTCCTCGCTATCTTTTTGGAGATACGTAACTCGGTGGATCTCCAGAACCAACGGTCAAATTTCCAAAGGTGGAGGCTCTCTTCCATGATAACGGCATTATCCCGTTACAGTAACCGTTAAATGTTACGATGGAATAATGATCCTTGTTTCATGTCAATCTTTTAAAAAAATACTGGGCTTATAATATTGTACATCCTCATACAAATAGATATAACAAATGCATTGCACGAGATTTGAATGATATTTTATGAATTAAATCTTTCCAATGATGAGGGTACATTACACCATTGCAAGTTTGCAACAGCTCAGTTGTACAAATAGATACAATGAGCGGACAAAGCTAACAAGTGCATTGATGATTTTTAAGAAGTATATCTTCCCAATGATGCTATTACAATGTTGCAATAGCTCATCAGCAACATCAATTTTGAGTTTTTTTTTTTTTTGAGAAATGAGAGGGGTTATCGGCTTATTGCCCACCTAGCCACTCGGGATAATGCAGGATTTTAATCAAAATCGTCGGGTACCATAATCCAATAGGTATACAAATTGCACTGGCCAGCATTATCATTCTTGATGATTATGATAAAAATAATGATTATAATTTGCTATCGGGAGCACCAAAGATAGTTCTAACTTAAAGAGAACTATTTTTAAGGGGTACCAACTTTCCAAATTGATGAGGTCTCTTGATGAAATCATCTAAATCGAGATCTAAAATCATGCTTTTATCAAAAAAAAATTGGCATTAATTGCATTTGGATGAGAGTTAACCTCCATTGCTTACGTGTCTCTTTTATTTCAAAAAATAAAATAAAAGTAAAATTTCTTGATGCATATGGATGCCCACAAAACATCAAAGGAGAATCAACAAGAATTTACTTAAATTACACATTTATCTGGTACAGTTAACGAGTCATTAGTTCCTTGTTGCCCATCATTGTTTAACATTTTTTATAAAATAGTAGCTGCCATAGTAAAAACAATGAGAAACAAGAAGTGCCTACTTTGTTTGGTGATGCTTCCTCAATTGGGTGGACTCGAAGGAAGCTGAAAGCAGTTTCACAACCAGTTTGGTTTCCAACCAGGTCCATCCATTTCTTTAAAAAATGGACCTAAGCCCAGCCTGAAGCTTGAAAGAGAAACTTGGGCCGGGTTTGGACAGAGGCATGGCCCAGCCCAGTTCGGTTCGATTCCAACCCTATAAACCTGGGGTAGGGGTGAAACCTTGAAACCAATGCATATGAACGAAATGAACGAAAAAAAGGAAGGAAAGAAGAACAAGAAAGAAATAAAAGAAGAAAATAAGGAAGGAAGGAAAAAAGAGAGGAATGGAAGACGTGTAAAAGGAAAGACAAGGAGGAAAGAAGAAAGAAAGGATAAAAGGAAAGAAAGAAAAAAAAAAGATGATGATGATGATGAAGAAAGAAAGGAAGGATAGAAGGAAGGAGGGAAATAAAAAAAAGGAACAAAACGGCAAAAGAAAGGAGAGAAAGAAGAAACAAATAAAGGAAGGGAAATAAAAGAAGAAATGAATGAAAGAAAAAATTAAAGTGGTGACCAGGATGGCCGCTAGGAAGGAGATGGATACGTATATTGCTTGAAATATTTATACATATTGCACTGCTAATATGTACACAAACTACTCTTGTGTACCAGAATACAATTTTATGTGCCATCTCAAGATCACTACCATCTAAAATATAAGTCAATATATGCATCTCCCAACTTCGATCGGATGTGTATTGCTTCTGATATATGTGTACATCATCTTATAAAAAATATAAAATCAAAAATAATTACTTTTTGCAAATGTGTATTATACTTTGGAGCATGTATACCGATATATAGCAAAATATGCATCCGCAACTAGAATACCCCAAATTAAATTCTTCCCACGCCAAAACGTTAGGTATATTCACTACAGAAAAAGTTGGCTATCCCGATATTTACATACCGAAGCTAGCTAAAATATACCATCTTACCAAATAAAACAAATATTTTAGTAACATCACATCATGCACATTGACTCCTTCCGTATTGTCCTCTTGTATTTGGACTTGTGTGGCAGGTAGGTAGAGCAGGAGCTTTCTTTGACGAGTGGATAGATGCTCCTAATTCACATATGTTGGCTTCACAGAGTCGCCGTAGTTTAATAAAAATATTTTTGTTGGAAGGTCAAGGAATCTATCGACAAATATATAACGCCATTGCATATAAAGCATGAGATTCCATTATGACTTAATACCTGCGAGATGATACACATATATATACTATGTGGTACACAAATAGACCTAAACTAATACACAATGATATCCATTATCATGCTAACTAATACATCTTAAAAGGCCGAGATGAGAGGAAGCAACGGGCATAGTGGGTTTTGGTGGTCGACATTGGCATGGGGCTGCAGTTTGTTCTAATTTTAATAGGAAAAAAATTAAGAATATTATGTTCGCCAGAAAGAAAATGATGATGATCCAGAGATGTAAATATAAATCTATTTGAAAGTTAGAAAAGCAGTGAAGGTGAGAGATTGGTTACTAGTATACTTCTTGAGAATAGAGGATGGTGGTGGTGGTGGTGGCCATGATTATGTGGTTGTCTAGGTGATGGTGGTGGTGCTGATAATTGTAGTGGTAAATGATGATGGATGGTAACAATGGTGGTGGTGTGTTGAGGCCTCTTTAGGAGTAGGAAAATAATAAAAAGAAAAAAGAAATAAAAAGTTGAAATTTTTTCTCAAAAATGGTAAGGTATTTGATTACTTGAGAATAGTGGGCAATGGCATTATAGAAGAGATGGACAGGAGGATTACATTGCAACAAAATATAATGTCAAAGATCTAATCGATTTTTTTTTTTCAAAATCAAAGGGTTTAAGTGAAACATGAGCCAAATTGACATGTCAAAAGAGAGGTTTTCTCGAATATAAATAATGGTTGTTATAATTCAACCTGCAGCTAAAGTTGTTACGTTGCTGGTGCCATCGTGTCTTGCATCTATACTGTATTTTTCCGGTTCAGATTTTGCTATGTTGTTTATAATTAAGCTGCTGCTCCTCTTAATTGCCCCCAAAAACAAATGTTACATTGCAATGGAATGTACTATCGAGCATTTATTTGCAATTTTTTCAAATGGAAGGAGCATAACGGAAAAAAATCAGCCAGATCAACATGTCAAAAGATAATTTTCTCATTCTTTAATAATGGTTACTATAACGGCTTTGAAGCCTTGGAACTCAACCTGCAGTAGTGTTGGTCAGGCTTCTGCGAGTAAGAAAGCACCAAGGCATACCGGAGTAGGGAGAAGGAGATGCAACGACGTGGGAGAACTCCTCTAGTTCTAAGAACTCTTAAAGCCTCATGCAACAACCCAAATCAATCCTAGAGTCAGCCGACCGGATCCTGTTGATATATATATATATATATGGCAGAGCTCGAGATTTCGCCCAGCCCTGGCCGGGACCGACGACAATGCCTTTATGGTTGCCGCCATTGACCTCCAGGGCTTGCTTCCTTGGGGCATCACCACCTGCTTACTGCCATGGTACGTAGTAGCAGGAAGGGGGTCATATTCCCACTTCTCACTCTATCTTCATCTCCTTCACTGGTCGATGTTACGAGCATCGCCCCGCCTTGATGAATCTCGGACCTGTGGATCGGTAAGGCTGGAGTGGGGCATGGAAGGAGGAAGGGGTTGTTGATGGCGAGACGAGGCGCAGGAAGTTGGCATGCAGGGTGCATGGAGGTTTATTCTCGACTGCTCTACAAGATTACATACCATTATAAAAATAATATTGTTATTATTTTTAACCTTGTATTGGACGGTACGAGCGTACAAAAGTTTTTGTTAATTAAAAGGGAAAATAATTCAATAATACAAGATTACATACAGTATAAATGCATTATCTTCTAAGAATAGTGGCGGCATATAAATTGCATGCATTGACGAGAGCGCTCGAGACCTTTTTCTTTTATTATCCATCACAGTTTATATCAAGCTTTAACAAATATATTTGACTAATTATGTCCTTCACTACCGGTCAAACCAATACGCTAGAGAGGGGGGAGAGAGAGAGAGAGAGATTAAGGTCATAAATTAGTAGAACAGAAGAACACTAGACTTAGCTCAACTTTTGTTCGTTTTATAATCATTCTGAGCTTAAGCCGACTTATTTAATTTCAAGCCGAACTCAACCTGCTCGTTAATAACTTGTTAAAAAGGATCAAAGTTTGAATTTGATTTTTATTATTATTATTTATATAATTATATTAATAATTTCAATTATAGTTGAATTTTATAATTAAAATATATTTATGCTACATGATTGATATTAATTAAAAACATAAAAATTTACATGAATAGTAATATAGCATATGTTTATATATTTATGCTTCTAGCTAAATTAACCTAACCATGAGTGAGCTAAGAATAACTCTAGCTCGATTCATTTTCTAATTGAGCCAAACTCAAGTTGGCTCGAGAACTTGTCCTTTAACAGTCTTAGGTCCTAAGATGATGATTCAAAGGCCAAAGCATCACGTTCTTTTTCCTTTTCCTTTTTTGTACAATGGTTCTACACAAAAGCATTTTCATTGTATTGAAGATAAACAATATCATGCAGGATAAGCACCTGAATGCTGCTGATGGTGATAACTTGCCTGATGACGTCTGTAGAATTACGCTGTTTGGCTTTACTTTTAGGTCAAATGCAACCAGCCTCCGCATGCCGGCTTCAAGTCTCATGGACTAATAGGAAGAAGGCCTTCTCCTATGATGATCTCCAAAGATCTGGAAAAGGAAAGTGCATAGCAAAAAGAAAAAGAAATGACATCTTTAAATCGGGCAGGTTTAGCAGCAAATCTTTCTGAATGAGAGCCTTCACCATCTACCTCCAGAAATATTGCCATTTAGAATCACATTAATTGAATCATTTTTACCTGTCACGACATATTATTTACATTATTCAGACTAATTTGTTCTTCAAACAATGCAGACTGTTCTAGCAAATATTTTTAGATGAGTCCTGAAAGAAGGTAGGGGATGAATATCAATTACATATACACACATGTTCAGGAACTCTTCAGCACGTCTTCCACCTTAATTTTTAAATATTTTATTTTCTGATTTCCACATATCCAAATTACCCCAAAAAACAAAAAACACCTGCGAGACACCAGCCCATCAATATGATGACAAGAGCCCTCTCTAATAAACAAAAACCCTTATTGTTTTTTAAGAACCAGAACGCAGCAAATCCAACCCAGAATGAGGGCATTATCAGACTCGACTAAATCACAAGATCAAAATATCGAACCTGACTTTGCTAGACATGTCTCGATTTGGAAAGTGCAAACAACATATTCAGACAGCACCAAAACTTAAAAGTAATATACTAACACGTACACAAGTGGCCCAGACCACACACAACCAATTTCTCAGGAAAAACCAGCACTTAATATGACTAGCCTGCCAAGTAAAATATCAAAGGCAGGCCACAGTTAACCACAGTGGCAGGAAGAGCACTTTCCTATAGATATCCTAAAATATACAGATATGTTTCTCTAATTACGATCCTCAGCAACATCCAGTTATAAAGATTTCCAACGCCATGATTGAATCATACAAGTTGCATGGATCATACACATTTAGCACAATTTTTTTTTTCAGATAAAAGTAAACCCCCCAGCCAGAAGCTCTTAGGCCTGCAGACTTCCTGAGTCTTAAGGCCATTTTCTCAAGCTGATCAGTCTCCTATCACTGCCTAATTTACTTGATACCTACCTCATGTTAATGTCAGCAATATCTTTGGGCTTATAATTGGACCCAAACTATGGATTAGTTAGATCACTTGCAGATCAGCTTGCAGCCACAGCATCTGTCCTAGGATTGGAGTCGAGAAGCTGGTGGAGCTTGCCACTGGACTTCTCATGAGCCTCATCCTCCTGCTGCACACTTCTACTAATCGAGCTTGAGTTATCTATCATTGACAAGAAATTCTCTGCAACAACAGATGGGGCTCCCTCAGACTCCATGTTAGCAGTAGAAATCTCTTCTTGGCTTAATCGTGCAGTCTTCAGTTTCTCCTGTGAACCAAAATACAAAACAAAACAAAACAAGTTGAACCTCACTATGCCAAAACAAGCGGACATCAGACCAAATATACATATCACGCAAGTATAAAATGTAACACATCTGCTGATAATATATTCTCCATGTCAATCATTTTTATTGTATGATTTTGATGGATCTAAATTAACTCAACTAAAATTTAATCCCAAACTCGTGGGGTCCAGCTACATGAATCATTTTCCTCCATTCTTCTTGGTTTAGGGCTATACCATGTTGAGATATTGAATCCTTCCTCACTACTTCATTTCATGTGATTTTGGATCCATCCCTACCGCTCTTTCTTTCGTATTAAATGTATCAAACCATCTAAATTGTCACTCTCAATTTCTCCTCACATTCAACAACTGCAATTTCTAATTCTTGCATATGATGTTTCAAATTTCAAGTTCATGCAAGTTTCACATGTTAGTCATAAAGCATGATAGGAAGCTCTACTCCAGAATCGTCCTATAGAGAATTGCAGTTCAATAAAACCTATGGAAGGGAGAATCTGAAGGTACCATTAGGGTTGAATTTTCTAATCTGAGTTTATTTGAGTTCTCTGATAGCCGACTGATTTCAGATCTCAAAGCCATGTTCTCGGCACCCAGGGTCTCAACTTTCACAGCGAGTTGTTCAGTTTCAGCCTGAAGCACAGCATGAGGATTTCAGATATGAAGAAAAGGAAGAAGATAAAAGATATCATGGAGACAACTCATAAAAGCTAGCAAAAGTATACGGTCAAAATTGTGCTCTAGTGTACCTGCTTCCTCAGCCTTGACCTTCTAGCGGATTCCCTGTTGGATTGTTTCCTCCTTTCACGTTTGAGTTCCCTCTCGTCCTGGGGAAAGTATACCATTAAAAAGGTGAAGCCTAAAAGCTCAATTCAGAACAACATAAAAACATTCTTCGGAAAATAGATTCATGTGAACAGAACACGATGAAAATAAAAACAGCATAAGGTTCCCCAAGAATTTGCTACTGCGTCGTAACTTCAGAAATACTGAAATTTACTTCTGTTAAAAACCTTCAACAGGAAGATGTTCTGACAATATATTTATTAAATTTAGGATTCAATGTAGGAATAGAAAGACTATCAAGCATGGATAAGCTTCAATTCAGGATGGAAGGTGGGAGGGAGGAAACCTGGAATATCAGTCAATTAAGAAGCACAAAACCAGTTGTAAGCCTATAAGAACTTCAGTCTTTCAACAAGGATGAAAGCAACAGTTAAACATAAAGTCTAGGAGCAAGGTGAAGAATACATTAAAAATGGCCACAAGCAAGCCAGTGTAATTTCTTCGAACAGGTAGGAAGTAATAATATGGGAACAATTGCAGAAACAAGAACCAAACGCCAGGGGAACAAACATTTGCAGAGTGGACATGCCTGTATCCAGAGTTCAGAAGAACCTCTGTTACGACCCGGCATCATAGCACCAGCTGCCGGTGAAATAGTTGTCCCACTAGTTTGCACTTTTCCAGTAGTAGCAACCCTGAATTCCATTCCTGGTGTTGGACTAGATGAAGGTCCGGTGCCTACTGGTTTTCCTGAGATATTTGGAGGTGCAACAGTAATGCCGAGAGACATTTTTGAGGATGCACTTGTTTCCCCACCATGAGCAGCATTGGCCTGTCCATCAACCTTACCGTCACCTGCAAAGGTTCAACAAAGGTACCTTAGCCACAACTGCTAAGGAACCCCAAAAAATTCACAATCCATGTTGTAAAGAAAAGACTAGTGACACGAGCAAATGCTGTAATTTGAAGTTGACAGGCCATTCTTGCTAATAAACATAACCACTATGTTTCAGACTTATGAGAATTAATCTACCAGCAGAACACATATACCATTGCAGCCAAAAATGTTAACTAAATAAACTAAAATCTCTGCATACAAAAAGTTATGCTTTAAATACTCTGAGATGCATGATGAAGAAGAAAAGACTCGTGATACAATGAATGCTATAATTTGAAAGTTGACAGGCCATTCTTGTTAATAAACATCACCATCATTTTCCCGCCATAATGAGAATAAATCCCCCATCAGAACACATATACCATTGCAGCCAAATATGTTAGCCATAATGAGAATAAATCCACCAGCAGAACACATATACCATTGCAGCCAAATATGTTAACTAAATAAACCAAAATCTCTGCAAAATAAAAGATTATGCTTTAAGTTCTCTGAGATGCATGATGAAGGGTGGCAATGCCAGAAATACAGGACCTTGTTGGTTTGATTAAGATAACATATCCATGGCAGGCAAGAATGGCAATACCTGGAGCCCCTATATCTTCAGAGCTTCGCTTTCTTTGAGTTTTGTTCCCCTTAAAAAAGAAGAGAACTGCTGACTAAACTTGCTGCAGCATAACTCCAGATGCAATTTTGAAAAGTAAATTGGTTGGCCCAAAAATTAAAGAGTCAGAAAGAATTACCCCTGCATTATTACCATCAATGCCATCACTTGAGCCTTCCACACTATCACCCCCACTGCACCATAATTTTTTAATAAAAAACAGCCACCAAAGCACGCCATTTCGAATTGAATTAAAACTAGCTTCATCGAGAAGCTAGAAGAAAAATAAGGAACCATCAAGCAATTTTGAATGTGAACTAACCTTTTTGATGACCCATTCCCATCACCTCCTCTATTTTCAGCACTGCCATTGCCCATTGCCGTAGCATGCCCATCAAACCCTTTAAGCTTTTTCATTGGGCCTTTATCCTTATTGCCTGGTGACTTAGCAGGCATCTCCATGCTTAAAGGAGTTGCCATCTGCACAACAGCAGTAACAATAAAAGCTAAACCAAAAGAATGATCAGCACAAAAAGTAAAATATGACGGAATATGCAGTATATATCAGTACTCGAGTTGCTAGACTGCTAGAAACAATAAATGTAAAGTCAGACTTCCTAGGTAAACAGCACCTACCACTACCGCTTCACTAATAGTGGGAGATGGTGCAATTCCTTGATATTGCATGTGAGATCCCTGGAAGCATAATAAATCATTATGAATTAGAGCACTTCACACCATACCTACGGTATTTCAGTTTGTACAGCCTCTTCTATATTTATCTACTAAAATTATTGCTATCTTAAATGCTCATGAAAAGAATCACTTAGAATTAGAAACGTCTCAGTGGATACCAGACCAAGAAAAGGAAATAATACCCCAAAAAAAAATATCTCTACTCACAAAGGGCATCGGGGGATGAGAGTAAACTCCTCCAGCTGGATAGATTGCAGTATACGGCGTCCCAAAAGGAGGTGGTAACAAAGGCTGAAATAGAAATATTTATCATTAGAATAATGAGTTTCAATGACAGTAAAATCAATGACTTAGTAGCCATGTCAAACTGTAGTCACATGTAAGCTAGTAGATGCAGCTACTACAAAGTATCACCCAAGACTTTATGTTCTATATTCTGGTGCCCTTCCATCCTAGCACTAGCACAATGCCATGCCATGCTAATACTTGACATGTATAAACACAAAGCCATGTCGCATGCTGATCAAGCACTGCATGGCAGATGTTAGACCGCGCTCACCAACATAAAGGGTGTTCGGTCATTGATGCCACTTTTATTTTGACAATCTGCAGAGTCCTTGATATGTGTTCAATAAGATTCCAATACTCAAACATACAAATATAGCAACCAAAAAATGACGATTTTGGTCAAGTGGTCTACACTCCTACTCTACATAGAGGAGTTTAAATTTAACCCTATGTCAATATAGAAATATAAGTTGCATGTAGCTGTATTATGTGGTCTATCTGCAGTTCTATATGTCCATACACCATATATTTGTGTATTATTTTGGTGTTGCATCTGATGTGCATGACATATTTTAATCTCATGTATCAAATTGTTGCAAACCTTAGACTCCATTTAGAGGTTCGACATTTAAAGGATTCCAATTTAAAAATCATAATTCGATCCTTTTTGTCCTTGATTCCAACTTTCCATGTTAAGAGTTGAGAATTTATCTTAGGATGTGTTTGGTTGTTAAAAGCTGCAAATCCAAACATCGAACTATAAAATGATAGAAACAGGATATGGATCATAAACCTAAAAGATTTAATTTGAAGCAAAAGTTTCCAATTCCATGAATATATATGGATTATTACTTTTAGTACACACACAAAAAAAATCAACTTTATAATATGAAATTTCTAAACCTATATGGGCATGCAGGCAAAGAACAATAATTAAAGTATTGTTGGCACAGGACAAGTCGACTAGTGGCCAGCGCCCATGTTGTATCACGCCACACCCCAGAACATAGATAAAAGACTTTTTGGCCCGATAAGGAGCAATGATATGTGTATCAACCCATGCCAAGTTCGCGTGAGTTGATAAGACCCAAGATGCATAGTACTTGATATCAATCCAATGTCAGGTGCTAACACTAACCTGACACAGTATGTGTCAAACAGCATGAACCAACACAGGTTTACTCAAATCCTTGCACCTATAAATCATTGGCTCAGATGTATGAGATGCAAGATCCACATAAGAGAGGGTTGCATGTGGTTTAGACTGGATCTACGTGGCCTTTGTTTATATGTACATGTAGGTCTAACAGCTCTCCTCCATAGCATCATAACTTGCAATATTTCCCAAAAAAAAGTACCAAAATATATTATGATCTTGTTTTCTCAAGAAAAACTATTATGACCATGTGGGGCATCCAAATGCATCACGGTATGCATTGCATATTCAGAAAGTTGCTGTATTTATTTTTGCATGTGCCGAAGCAAAAATATTCACATACTAAGCTATTAATAATAGCTTCAGACACCTAATACATGATATCGACTTTTTCCCCTTAAGATTGAAAATTCAAGTGATGTCCATCCAACATCATCAAAGCCAATGATTTTTATTTGGCAAGATAGCCACTGAGGTTGATCTATTTCCCAATTACCATCAAAGAAATTATGATTACCTAGAAAAATGTAGCGTGTTTGTTTTGGATTCAACTCATAATTTTAGAAATGTAGCTGGGCACTTGGATTGGCAAAATGATAGCCAATTTCAAGATTTCAAGCACCGTATGACTCTAGCTTATGATAGGAAACTTCTTACACATAAATGAGCATTTAGGCAAAGACCAAAGATTTAAGTGTCCTTGCGCACATAGGGGTGCAAATGAGTTGAGCAGCTCGTAAGTTGCTCAAGCTCAACTAGGGTCCAAGTTTGATTTGACTAGACTGTTACCGAACTCGAGTAGCAAAATACTCAACTTGAAGGCTCATTAGTCTAGTCGAGTATATATACATATTTAATAATATTATATTTTGTTTATAATTTATAATATCAAATAATATTTTAAACTGTATTATTATGTTATATTTTGTTTTAACCATATTTTTTAATTATGATCAAGGCTCAAATTCGAGCTCGAACTTGAGCTCAAGTATGGCTCGATAGATATTCAAGTCAAGTCAAGTCAAGTCGATCTCGAGTACTGCTTTTTTTTTTTAATCAAATCGGGCTCGACACTCCAGCTACCTGACACAACTCGGCTCGATTGCACCCCATGGCATTCTAGCTAGTGCATAGCACGGCACATGCGTTGCTATGTTGAAAAGGAAACACTTGACTTGGTGCTAAGCAATACCAAGCATACGGAATGATGCCAAATCAGCATAGGTATATGTCGACTAGCATGCCTTCTTCAATGTTGACCTAAGTCTGGGAGCTGATATTCAGCAAGCACAGTACTTGTTAGTTGGCATGGACCAGCATAGGTCAGCAACCAAAACAATAGTGAAGAACACTTCAGCGTTGCATGCCCTATATCTAGGCCCCTTATAAATCATTGACCCACATGTATGACATGCAAGGCTCTTAACCCCCCCCCCCCCAAAAAAAAAAAAAATGTAAATGAGATGCAAGGCTCACATTAAGAGGTTCCTTGTGGTTCACAATAAATGTAGATAGCCTTCCCCATGTAAAAATCCAGGTTTACCAGTCCTTTTCTGTAGTAACATAACTTCAATTTTTTTTTCAGATTAGGAGGGGTTAATCCCCACTTTTTTTCTCCCCCCCCCCCTTCAGGGGGCCGACTCCAACCAAAATTAAGCCCCCTTGGCCCAAGTGGCAAGAAGTGATATCATCTGAGAAAGTACTCAGTGGTTATAGTAGTATAACATTTAATTTAAATATATAAGCGTGTGAGGAGCTTGTTTGCTAAAACAAAGCATTCAATCTTTTAGTGCATCCAAATGCATTAGGGTACAAATTGCATTAACAGAAAGTTGCCAATTCTTTCTATTTATTTGCATGTGCCAAAGAAATATTAAGCTATTCATAATAGCTTTAGACACCTAACACCTGATATCGACTCTCTTTTTCCCTTTTCTTTTTATTTTTTTAGGGGGCCCAGGTAATCTTTATAAGACTATGAGATCAAGTCATTGTCTATCCATGATCGCCGTTGAAAATAATTTTTTGCAGGATTCCTACTGGAAATGAACAATTTATCATCATAGGCTAACAAAAGGAATAATGGGAATCCAATAAATAAAAGGGGTCTGTTTTGGGTTTAACCCATAATTTCAGAAACATCGTCAGATACTTGCATCAACTAAAGGATATGAGTACATGGTTCTTTGTTAGATCTTTGTAGTTATTAAGAGCAATAGTGAAATCATCTTTTTCGGTTATGCTGGCTCACTAGACCATAATAGGTGCTAAACCATTGGGAAGGATCATGCCAAGTAACCACCACATCGAATAGAATATATCTAACTTGATTTAGTTCAGCCTCCTATTGCATCTCCATTTCCTTACAACCATTGTCTGATTTAGTTCAGCCTCCTATTGCTTCTCCATTTCCTTACAACCATTGTCTTTTCCCAGTGCCAATAACCTTGAACAAAGCAGACCATTAAAAAACAAAAAACAAAAACTTAAAACACTATGGTCCAAGCCCAACTCAGTGGGCTTCTCATCAACACTTGGTCAAAAAATTATACAGGGCAATTTAGGTGGTCAACAAAAGAGCGTTGAGATAGAGCCCCGGATAAAGTGGCTTGAAGGGCCTCAATGACATGGGGTAAGGAACCATCTGGCCTCCCAACTAGGGCATCACACCAGTATTATCGTCTTGGTTGTTATCTGAGATGAAACATCTTACAAGTGCCCCCACCCCTGTCACCGCTTCCAGCTAAGAAGCCTGTCATTTTGTCTACGAAGGCTAAAAAGGCTAAAACTAATCGGCATGAAGCAATACACTGCCATCATGCCTATCTATATCAGGAAGGGCCCAAATTCATGCTCTAAATATCCAATATGACACTCTTATAGTCTTGTTTACTTCAAAAGGCAATTTTGCAACATTGCCTTGTGCTAGGGAGCCAGTTGAAATGTTTTATTACGTTTGCTCACAGTCTCATCCGTATTTACACCACTGGGTGATAATCAAAATATAAGCCAAAAGGCTCTTTTAATTTTGTTTCTTAAGTCAAAGAAGCCATTTGAAATTTTTCATTACATTTTTTCACATAAATGTTTCAGAATGACTAGCATCAGTTGGTGCCAAATCAAACTGTAAGCCCCCAAAAAAAAAGCCTCGTACATTCTTATGCATGGCTGGAAGAAAACACACAGTACAGGCATTCCTTCTCCCAGTGAACGAAAGGCTTCCATGTAAGATGCATCACTTATATCCTGAAACCAAAGAATGCAATGCCACATGTCTATCTAAAACACCAGCAAATGGAGTTACGACATTTTCTTCTTATACGGTTTATATATGACAATTAAATTTGGTTTTACAAGGATTTCTTACAGCACCTATGAATTGGAAATGACGTAACAGCATAAAAGGGTAAAAAAAATAAAGTACCTGAGGCCCCCACATATATGAATGGGGTGGATGACCAGGGGCAATTGAAGTTCTGAAAAATGGTGGTGGCATCACTCCAGGGCCATAATATGCCTGGAAAGAGAAGAACAAGGCCATTTTGGTTACATTTCATTAAAATGAATTCTTTAAAAATTTAGTGTTCAGGAGAAAAGGGTGAAATCCTTGGCAGTAATCGACCTGCATAGTCGCCCAATCAGGATACGGATGAATGGTCGGTTTCTCCTGCAAAGGAAAATTAAAGTAACCGGTGCCTCATATCACAAAAATAATAGAATAACAAAAATAGGACTGTTTATGTTTGTCTAGACTATACATACTTGCTTATTGGTTTATTATTACAGTAGATTTGATTCTATCTAAGTGCATATTGAGTCAATCTAACATCGGCCGTGATCTATCTATATGACAGCACCCAGCTTATGCTAAAATACATAGCTGTACAAAGTGAATATTGCAAGATAATTGATACTTGTTAGACCAACCACTTTGACAATGATTCACTCTCATCTTCTTCCTGTATTAAGTTAACTGGCAAGCAGTTATTGTTACAAACTGCCAACATAGTGCAGATTGCTTATCTAATAATGCTTACACACAGCATACTGCATATACAGAAGAATATGTGTAAGACGTACTTTAAACTCAGAAATAAAGTCCTTGATATTTCAGTCAGGTTAAGATATATAGCTTTCTACGATATAGGAATAACTTATTCTCACAAGACAGTCTATCCATGTCCTAAAAGAATTTCTGCTAACCTGCACAGATGAAGAAGTTTTGTCAGACTTTGGTGGAGTCCCAGCTTCATTATTCCCCATGAAAGTTGAATTGTAGGTCACCTGAACATGGTATATAAGTATTAAAGAATAATTTTGTTTGAAGTTTTCAAAGTTTAGTCGAATTCCATAGGGATGATAAGGTAAAATATTTAAATAATAAAAGAAAATCTAGAAGAGGACAAAAGGAAGAGTGATATCTCTAGAGATATGTGAATCTTTTGACAGCTAAGGGGAATGAGGCAATCCCAAATACAAACATGCTAAATAGCAGATTATGAACCAGCAAACTACCAAAATCATATGCCAGTTTCTGTATAAAGTCTTAACATGCTCAGCTTTCCAGATGACATTTAAACTTCAGAAAGATGCACCTATTATCGTATATGATCAAGATACAAATAAAACATGAAGTTTCATAGGTACAGAGAGTATCCGCAATGCTGAAACCAGCGCATCACCACTCAAACAGAAAAATATAGCAAGGAAATTCCAATTGGAAAGATATTGGAGAATACATGATGCACCAGAGAAATACAATATTCTATACCAATTTTTGCAATATGGTAGGCTTAATTTTCTTTATCAGATAAAAAATGATATTAAGCAGCACAATATTGTGCCAAGTGTAAAGGTCATATGTTCCTGACATCATGTAAGGGTTACCATGTTCTTGAGCACCAAGATCATGAAAAGAAATAATTTTTAATATAGCAGCATACTGTAGCGAGACACAATAAAGGGAGAAAACAAAATTGCAATATATAACAAACATATGCCACCAAACAACTAAGACCTTTTACACTACTGACTCTCGTTAATTCATTCTGTATAATACAAGACTGCAACAAGTGCTAAATCCCTTTAAATATTTGACAGGTTATTGGAGATTTCCAAAATACTAAAGCCAGCTATATTCATATATACCCCTCGTTTTCATTGTTTTAGCACCTTTTGCCAAAGGATTATAAAAAAGATGTAAATATAAATTGGCAAAATAATAATCACATGGCTTAATATTATTTTATCCCATAAACATTGATTTTTTAATGGGCTAATAGAATAGCAGATTAGTTTAAGGAAACAACCAGAAGCAACTGCAAATACATCTATTTTGGCAGTCACAAGTTAATAATATGTCAAAGCGTTGGTGACTAAAATGATAAAAAAGTGGCAAAATGCATCACGGAAAGAATTAAACAAAAGTGTTCAAGCACTGACCCAGCTCCAGCTCAAAATTTGCAGATTCTAAAAATATTCCTTCCATAAGTGATGCTAATTCAGTACCATAACAAAACAAAAAAAAATTGCAGGTGAAAGTGTTGGATACCTAGTTCCCTACCATATGCAATTTTTTCAATTCTAAGTGGAATATTTTATCAAAAAAATTCCATCTTTTCTATGGTGAAAGTGAGTTAAACTAAGCCTTATGAATGCATATGTTTCTGCAACCTTTTCTTTGGTCAATGTGATTTTGAAAAAAAAAAAAAGAAAAAAAAAGATGACATGGCCAATTTATAATAATTGTTCAGATAGCAAGCCATAGTTAAAAGTGAGATTCAAAAAGATAAACCAAAATAACTAATTCTTAGTTATTTCATGAGTTAACAAATCCCATGTCAATTGTAATTCATGGCAATTATCCTTAACACCATTAAAGCAGCTGCATGACTAACAAGTAACAACCACCACAACCGGCAGAAGTGACAACTTCCTCTGCTACAGTCATTCCATTAATCCAGAAAAGAATAAAAGGTTTTCTGACCAAAACAGAACACAGGATTTGCATGCAGTAGTAGGGAACTATACATGCTTCAGAGTTTCATATTGAATCCATAACCAGAAACTTCAAACACAACCAAATCTTGCCACATAAACGGAAAAGGTTGGAAAAAAAGAAAGGAAAAGGACAGAAAGGGGTGAATGTGTGGTTAAATTTGCTAATATTGTTCTTTTCGAAACTTAATTTGAAGAGACGTGAACAGAATTTCTGATCCACATAGAAATTTTCCTTTTTTCTGAAAGTAATGGGTCCTGGAACCCGATTTTCGATTAATCAGAGGGGCAGAAGTGCCATTTTATCAGAGAAAACAACAGATCAACCTGTAGAACTTGATGGTTATAAACCTTGGAAAGTCATTAATCGCATCATGATGGTAATTTAGTAGGCGAAACGACAAGAATACCCCAAATCAAAAAGGGAAAGACGAGCAACGATTTGGAAAACCAGAGCTCTCTAGTGGTATCGAACTCGGAGCGAGTTTCTCTCGGCTTGAACAGAGACTAACTTTGAAATTTCTACCGTATCCGCTCATTCTTTTTCTAATCTTCCGGGTTTTCTTTCCTCCTTTTGTTTTTCTTTTTCTTTCCGGGAATCTAGTTTTTTCTTCCGTATCTAAACCCCCCTCCCTTCAGACAAAAATTATTTACGCCACAAGAAAATCGAATTTCAGCAAAAAGGATTCAAATTTTCGGATTATCGTACCAGCAAACTAATCAAATTCCCATACTAATGTGATCGTCGGAAGGAAAAAAAAAAAGCGCACAGAATTGAAACCAATCCCATGCAAATGCGATTATCCAAACCAAAAGAACGAGAAAATCAAAATCCAGTCCAAGAACCACCAAAACATCAACATATCAACGATCTCGAACCAGTTTTGTCTAAAAAAAAAAGAACCAAAATCCACCATTTAAAAAAAGGTAATCGACGAATTAAACAAAAAAGATCCACATACCAGAATCTTTCCTCCAACAAATCCTTCACCACACCCACCAAATACACCAAATCGCTATCAGTTTTCCTCCAGAGGACAAAAGAAGCACTACCCACAGAACTCGCGATCTCGAGCAATCCCAATAAAACTTAACGAAGAGAACAAAAACCAAAACCTTTACCCAAAAACCCTAGCTTCTATTCTTCCGCCATTAATTCGAACCGGAGTGGAAAAGGCGAGAAAAAGAAGGCCGCGAGAGAGGGGGCAAGAGGCGGGGAAGAAGAAAGCCAAGAAGCCACGAAGCCAAGGCGATGAAGCGGGCGCCAAGCCGACTGCCACGTCACGATACACGTGTCTATCTCTCGCTCCCGGCATACGTCCTATATCTCATATAATACATGGACCAGAAAAAGAAAACCCACAGAAACCAAACCTGCCTTATCCCACGAATCCCAATGGAAAACTGGAGTTGGGTTCTTTTTTGGGGGCCTGACTTCCGGCTTTGGGCTCGATGGGGTCGTCGGCTGTGGCCAGACAAGATGGTGGTTGTCGAGTTGGCCGTCGGTCTGGGCGAAGGGAATAGTTTATTCCTCGTCACCACTTTCTTACACGTGTCGGGTTCGGGAGCGATCTGTGCGCCTAGGGTCGCGCCTCTCGAGGTCCAGCTAACATCCCCGTCATGTGGCCGACGTGGTCCGGCCGGGAGGCGCCAAGACTCCCCGAAATCTAGACGACCGGCACCACCACGATTACAACGTGTCCTTACGCAAGACCTCATTTTTATTCCCATTGGACAGCTGTCGTGACCTGGCACAGGGACCACCTGGAAAGCACGTGATGCATGTTGACTGGGTTGGATAGGTGAGATTATTTGTTGTGCAGTTTGTTGTTGGCTATCGTTATTTAGATTAAATTCGATTGGAGTTGCGCCTCACGCCCGACGCGGAACGGACCACCCGATCCCAGTGATCCGCCGCGTGCCTTCAGAATAAAAAAGTAGACGAATTATGACTTTTCTTGCATTGGCTCTGAAATGCCCTCGAGGATTGAAGAAATTACGGGAATCTTAAGGCATTGATGAAAAGACGAAAAAGGCCTTGGCTCCGATCTTGGATATTGTTACATCGAGTTTCTACTAGCTAATAGGTGGCCATGCAGCACCTGTCACGGTCCGGCGAACCAACTTCGCAAAATGTTGGGCTCGATGTGCTGATGGGTTGACTAGTTTTGGGTGTCGGAGCTGACCCATTCCTTACATGCAAGTACATGTTCAGTTCACTAGCTCTGACGTTTGATACATCGGATCACGTCAAAGTGATTGGCAATGAACCTTATTTGGTTGTTATTTAGCTTATGGCACTTAGCATGACATTTGCTACTAGGGTTTCGTGTACAATTATACTTGCAAAAGCAAGGTCAATGAGCAAAATCAAAAATTTCGTCATATCAACAACCAGCCCATGACGATCTTCTTGCATTTCCGTACATCTTTGTAATGGCAAACATCCGGTGTCCCAAATCGTGGTATTTTTTCTAATTTTTTGGGTAAACAATTAAACACGTGTATTAGACTTTGTTGCCGACGATCCTAGGATCCGAATCGGATTGCCTTCATGGACTTGTGAGGCAACAAAAAATGACCGGAGAGCTTGTCATATTAGCTTTGGCCGAGCCTACGATGCTTAAAAGTCCGAAAGGATTATTTAGTTATAAGCAAGAAGGAAGAAGAAAATAATAATACTAGCAAACTTATTGGGAGAGATTAGATGATAAAGCATTTTTCTCTCTCTTTTTGTCTCTCTCGACTTATTTATAGCCATAATCTTAAATCTCCTACGGATCGTACCTTAACAAACTTGGAGTCATGATAGAACAATCCATTAACATAGCGTAACATCTAGAAACATGATGTAACCACCTAACATACGATGGAATTACTGAAACCTCATGCGTATTTACATAAAGGGACCAAGCTGCCTCTGTGATGAAAAGATTTTGCTCAACCCAGATTGATTGCCGAGGTCGCTAGGTTAAGCTGAAAAATTTGAACTCTAGAGATCTGATGCTTCTAGTCTACTCGTCCTAACTTAATTATAGGCTAGCTTGGAAGTTATTTGGGAATGTCTTGGAGAATTTTTGAGTATGGTCACTTAGATCATAAGCTGATGAATCTATCGGGAAAATGAAACCATTTTCTTCTGTCTTTTTATGTATTTTTTCCATATCAAATCACTATTTTGTGCCACACGATCATCATCAACGACGGCTTGGGAATTTGCTGAAGTCACGGTGAGCTCATGCTCTCCTGTCCCCTTGCTTTACGCTTTTGTTTTTGCGCACCTGGATGTCTTATTGTCATCTTGATCATAAATAAAACTGGTAACAAGGAATGGATGGTCTGAGTACTTGCGTTTCATGGAGAAATTAACTGCATTCCTCGACAGGGGTGTCAATCTTGCTCCCTCAATTGTTCCTAACGAATTTCTCTTTGGTTATCATTCTCAATTTAGTTTTTTTTTTTAAAAAAAAAAAGAATAGGAGGGAAGGGAGGAATTAACCCCCTTTTCATCAAAGAATGTTCGATGCGGGCGGCACATTTTCGCGTACCTTCTCGGACCCATAGGCTCCTCCCACTAGGATCAACACCTATGTGTGATTACGTCATCCCAGCGTCACTTTAGTACCGGCAGACTAGATAACGACTTCACCGGATGAGCCAGACGGGGAACATATAGGAATGCTGATTGTGTACTAATTATATTTGCTCCATCCCAAGTTGCATATTCCCCTGCTTATATATATATATATATATTGCATGGATTTAGTGCACTGTATAGATTCTTTCAAACATCATTACATTTTAAACTCATTACTCTTCGTGCATTGCTCTGGAGCTTATGCTATGAGGTGAAATTCAGAATGGTCTTGCATGGTTGGTAATCATAGCCTTGAATATATTAGGATTTCTTATAATACTAAAATTCCAAATCATAACAAGTTGCCGGGAAAAAAAGATTGTAACGAATAATCTTAAATAGCCCATGATGCTACCACAATTTTTTGAGAAATCATGGGAGAATTATTGTAGTCTTGACTACTTAAATGGCCATTGATATTTCTTGTATAATTGTTGGAATATATTGACGAGCCTTTAAAAATAATATGCTGATAAATGATTGCTACTAAATGGTATTTGCTACAACAAATGTAACTTAACATAGAAGCATATAACATCATTGACGAAATTAAAGTTAGCTATGCGTAATGTCCATTGCATAGGCTCTCCTAGTGTACGATCTAATTTGTGGTTAGCGAGTTACGCCATGCAAGTTCCATCCAAGCTAGCAAGTTTAACGAGCCTATCATAGTCATTTTGGACGCACCATGGTGGTTGTTAATTTATTTCAATAAGAAAAACGCCATATTATTTCATATGAATGGCTCGTTTGTTTTGAGAGCATCACCATTAATTTTATCTTAACTAAATAAATCCATTTATGAGAAACAAGTCTAATATGCTTGTACGCCTTTCAAATTCAAGACTAATGTTTAAATTTGTTGAAAAACTATTATCTAGAAATTGATGTATCGTCATGTCATATTATAATAGTATTATAAAAAATAATTTACTAAAATAGATTCAACAAATTGAAAAAAGCTTGTCTGAATCGAGGCGTGTGATATATAGTATTCTAAGAACGTGATTCACCCCCTACGTGTGAATTTGCAGCGATCTCGTCCCCAATATACAACAACCTGGCTCAACCTAATCGCTGGAAGGCTTGACTCAACCGACTCCTTCAATTGCTCAGAAAATAAAAGAATGTAGATAGTATAAAATTGAAAAATAAAAAAATTATGTCTGTGGAAGAAACTTTCGGAAGATTGGATTGGATTATGATTAATCTCGGAGGAGTTTATTTATAAACTCTATCAGAAGACCGAAGAGATGCGATGATTCTGAAGATACGTAATGTTTCAGAAATACCGCATTTTTTCGGAAGCCAACGTTCTGTGCGGAAGAATCACAACCCTTTTGAAAGATGTCTCAAAAAAAAAATTAAAAAAATTTTAAAATAACTAAAAGTTAGTAGATAAGAATGTTTTTTAAAATTGAAAATCCAACAAAATTTTTGAGGCGAAAAGATACAAGCTATACTACATCTCACGTGAAAGACACCTGCGAGACCTTAGAAGTGGCCCGAGCACGTAGAAGCCCGTTTTTAACGATCCACCCGAAAAGAACCCAGCCGCCCTGGCATTTATGTAATTTGATCTCCATTTTCTGGTTGGACTCCGACGTCTGACCGCACCCATCTCTGACGCCCCGTTCCCCACGCCATCCCCCACTCGCGGACTCCAATCTCGACCGTCCACTCATAACACAAGCTCCTCCTGGACCTCGTCCGTCCACGTGTCGAGCAACTGAAGAGAGAAAATTTCCTATCATGGGCCCCGCACCTGACACCCGCACCGAAATCCAACTGCTCATCAACACGCTAATGCATCAACGGTCCAAATAACTCCGCGCTCTAGAGCGGTACAGCGATCTGGCGTCATCCACACGTAGCTGGTAGCTGGTCCCCACCCGGCCTCCCGTCGGTGCCTGGCGGGTCCCACTCGAGGAGCACCACCGTGGCCTCGAAAACCTGTGGGCCCCCGTGCCCCCTAAAAAAAAACCCGTGGGCCCCACCACGAGGATCCCCAAGGGGATTCGCCTCCAGCTCACGCCTCACGCTCCAGAGACTTTTCCCGATCGCCGACGTGGCGCTGCGGTGCTTCACGTGGTGATCTTTACGTGTCGGATTCTGATTGTTTCGTTCCATCCTCATCAAGAAGGTTACGCCCTAGCTGCCAATATTAAAAGCGAGACGCGACAGAGAGCCCTAGTGCGCGGTGACGTCATCCACTCCAGGTCCACATCACCGCGAGACAACAGCCGTTGGATGAGAGGAAAATCACGGACGATGGGAGGATGTGACGTGGTTACTAATTTTCTCCCCCTTTCGATACCTCCTTTATCAGCCCTTCTAGCTCCTGAAGCTGCTTGGGTCCTGACAGCATCGGCTCTTTTTTAACTGACGTGGCATCTAGATAAAAACTTTATGCTCGGTCGTAATATTCGGCTCCAGTCAGGGGTTCGTGTATGGCTGTCTGCTGTTTTGGAGGACAGATCTCGACGTGCCTCACTTCTACGGGATGACGTGGCTGTGTTGAGTGAAGTGGGGCCCAGAAGACGTGGATGAGAAGGAAAGGCAAAGGGCTTTGTCATTTAGGATCCGGTTTCGGCGGAGTGTCGTGGCCATCGAGAAAACTGGGATTAACCTGGTGGTCAAAATCCGCTGGCCGGGTCTTTGAGGGCATTTCATCGCCCATGGTTTTGGATGTAACTACGGGAGTGCCCTTGCGCATGGTCCTCCGTGCACTTTTGCTTCTACGCCCTCAACATATCATTGTATTTGTTTATAAACCTTTTGCGTGTATTCAACAGAAAATAATGAGTAAATTATAAAAACCTCGTTAAAATTAGAAATAAATTAAACTTCATCCAACAGTATAGAAAATCTACGCTTACTTCTTTGAAATATATTTTTATCCAATAATTTAATTCATAACTTAATAAAACGTTGGTCAAACCATTAATTTAAAATAGGATTCTAATACCACATCCGAAAAATTTTGAAAACATCCAAAATAACCTTATGTAATATAGCAACTGTTGCAGGGGGAGGGGGCTTTGAATTTAGTCTCACATCGGCTAGTAGCGGGAAGGTTTTGTGCCTTAAATGGAGGATGGAAATCCTTTTCTTTCGAGGGCCCTTTTGTAGGACAAAACTGTGAGGGTACCAGTCTCCCTCCGTCTGCGCTGAACGCGCGGGCTGGAGCGCCCAAAGCGGACAATACCTCGGAAGAAACGCAGTTCTCTTTCTCTGCTAGCTTAGTGTGGGCTATGCTGTTGCGCGAGGCTCCGGCCAAAGCATCCGTCTCCACAACAGATGGCGCGCCAGGAAGGGGCGCCTTCTCCCATCGTTGACTACCCCTCAGGTTGCCTGGAGGGCTGTCGTAGGTAAAATCCGACACAGGACCTTCCCGTTGGAGGGGCTATGTTGCGGAGGGAGGAGCTTTGAATTTAGTCCCACATCGGCTAGTAGCGGGAAGGTTTTGTGCCTTAAATAGGGGATGGAAATCCTTTCCTCTCGAGGGCCCTTTTGTGGGACAAAACCGTGAGGGCACCAGTCTCTCTCCGTCGGCGCTGGACGCGCGGGCCGGAGCGCTGTTGTGCGCCGCTCCGGCCAAAGCGTCCGTCCCCGCAACAACAACCATCCAAGAATATAAGAAAATATATGTATTTTGATTTTTCATATAAGGTAAATGAATTCACTAATGCCGTTAATTTAATCATATATAAGTGTAAATGTAACAAACATAAATTTCAAGGAAGTTTTTATAATTTATTTGATAATAAATTTATAAATTATTGAACAGAATGATAACTACGTATCGGCTCTTTCATGTAATACTTTGCGTTAAAGGATTTTAGCCCGTCTTAATGATCTCCAATGCCATCCTATTTTGCTAACATAAACCTTGTTTCAAAAGGACTTATACATATGACTTTAAATAAAAACATGTTGCTTGATCGAGTTCTTAATCCAGAGAAGAGCAATATAAGTGACATGGAAGGATATTTTTAGTCAGCACAAAAGTTTGTTCACGTTTGCATGCCAGGAACTTCCGTATTTGTTAGATTTAATGCAAACTGGTCGTAAAAGTTAGAAAATATCTTCAAACACCTCACGCATATTCTGAAATGTAACGTTGTCTCCGAATATGCTCATGATATGTGAACATTTGAAAAAGGTATGCGCAAAGGGATGGTTTGAAGCAATTGTTGAAATTGTTGAAAGGAAAGAATATTTTTTTTTTTTTTGACGATATCACCAAATGGAGAAGAGAAGAAGAAAGGCATGGAATAAGATAAAATCTAGTGGACTAGCGTTACTTAAGTCCAACCCCCTCCCTAAAAGCAGCTCATATGATATTGCTAAGTTAGTTTCCAAAGCATCGGCACGCAAAAGGTTTTTGTGAGTGTGATTTTTAAACATTGGTTTGGATATCAAATCCGCATTATGGGGTCCGGCCCTGCCCACAGGGCAACGTGGCGTGTAGTTGACATCTCTATGCGCTGAAGTCTTTCTTGGATTTTTTTTTAACATGAATATCCTTATAAAAAATTAAATTTACGTAAATATCCTCTTCAAATATATATTTATTTTCGTACTCTTATAAAATATTATTTTTGCACAAATACCCCTAATATAACAATTGTTCTAACACCATTAATAAAAACCATATTTATTTTAATTAAAAATAAAATAAAATTTTGAAATTATTTTTTTATTCTTTATTATGGTCGTTTGTGAATATTTCTTTTTGCACATCTATCCATTAAATATATTTTAAGCCCCGTTTGAGGGAGTTTTTGAAGGGCCAAAAAATACTTTAACTTTGTGGGAGCAGCTCAATTTTGCAGTTTTTTGGAAAAGCATTTTTAGGTCCGGCTGGAAAGCTATTTTTTTACAAAAATATCTATAATAAAATATAACAATTACACAAAATGTCTCTTTAATAATTGTTTAACCAATTTTATCACCTAGCTAGAAAATTTGTT